>JAZHYW010069527.1:0-108254 GCA_037355805.1 Ixodes ricinus
GGCGCCACGAGGCTACGAGTCCGCGAACACCGCTTGAATCGCGCGCGCGCGAAATCACGTGATATGAAGAGGAGCAACGTTAGCGCGCAGCGACGTCATACGACCTCCGTCACGTGACCTGCGGCAATGACGCATCCTGTTGTTTAACCGTAAGCCAAGCGGCAGGAAAACACGTGATCTGAATTGCACACACGGACAACTAAGACGAGTTAAGCGGTCTCGGAAGCAATGTGCCTGTAGCTCAGGGGATAGAGCGTCCGGATGCTGTACCCAAGGTGGAGAGGTCGAGTCCCCGTCGCCCGCAGAGCCTTTTTTAATCGAATAAAATGTTCATTTACCGCCCAGCGATTCAAATAATGTCACGTGACCATCCGCAGCGCCCTCCCTCGGATGTAGCACGAACCCTGTGTGACATCACGTGAGCGCCCTCTGTCAGACGCAACTCCAACCCGGAGAAATCACGTGGTTGACGTGATCACGTGATGTCCACGTGGTGCAGGACATCTCTGATACGTGTCTTTCCCACGCTTCTGGCACGTGATCGATAACCGCGGCTGTTAACACCTGGTAATTACATGGTAAGTGGCTGTTAACAGCTGATAATTACATGTAAGTGGCACGCGCCTGACACGCGACGCATACGTGACTTCACACCTATACCGAGCACGTGACTCAAGGGCGGGACCTCGATGAGCTCCGATTGGTCACTGGCTAATGCCCCGTAGGCGGGGCCTCCTATGCCCACTGCCTGGCATTGGTCACTGGGATGGGAGAGAGGGAAAGGGTCCCGCCCTACTGCTCTGTGATTGGTCGGCTTGGATATGGCCCCGCCCTGCTGCGTTGTGATTGGTCGGATCGCGTTAGGTTAGGTTAGGTTAGGTTAGGTTAGGTTAGGTTAGGTTACCAACTGGTAAATAAACGCCCAGGGAGGCTCCGCCCCCTGGGCGTTTGTTTACCAGTTGGCCTAACTCGTACACTTATTCTACTACTAGCACCGTATGAGCTCCCTGCAGTGCAGTCCACCGAACACAGGATAAATTTATGCACCTTCTCAAAAACATCAGCGTTGCAAGCCAAGGCATGAGACGAGCGCTTGGCTTTAAAATGACCTCCTATTGACGAGTGCTCGTATTAAAACAAATTGCTGAGGTAGGCTCTGCCACCTGTGCCTTTGGGTGCACTGTAAACTCTTGCCTGACGGCGTGAAAGCAAGGCGCAATGCTTACAACGTCGGGGCACTGCGCACTGTTGGGTTTGAGAGCGCTTGAGTGCGTTTGAATGGGTTGCGTCGAGAAAGAAAATCGAGTCACCGGCACATCTGTGCTTCTTATGAGGCGTGAAATCCAATTCAAAGATTAGCTTGGCACGCGACATAGGAATAAGGAATGTCCTGGTTTTTCGCAACCGCAACGGAGTCAAACGCTCTCAAACGCAACCGTGTCAAGGGGCGTTTACAAACGATATATGACTTCAGGCTGGGTCAAACAGGTATGCTCTTTTACGAAATATTACTATAGATTTCGTACAATTCACTGGGGAAACCGTGCTTCATTTTGTGGGTCGCCCTACTAAGAATCGCCGCCCGATCGGTCCTAAAGCCCCTTTATCCTGGGAAAAGTGGCGCCATTCATTGTTGTAGAAACGCTCAAGGCACGTGCCGCGCGCCACTTCTGGGAAATTCATGGCGCCTGAAATCTAGGTCAGTGCTGCGCCGTGCCGCCGTGATCTTCCCGACGGCTGCACGTTGCACGTATCTCGAGCATCGACGAACATTGCGCTACATTTGAAACGTCAAGGGGCTTTAATCGGTCCCTGCCTGGTCCGGAATCCCAAGAGGTCACACAAGCAAGGATAGTTTCAAAACACTTTACTGTTCGGCGTCTTGCTGTCGTTGTCCTGACCTGTCGTTGTCGTTGTCCTGACCGTGCTTTTGTCCGAACTCCACGAGCACAGACTGTCATGCGCACCGCGCTGCCGGCCAGCGCTCCTGCCCCTCGCGCGCCGTCGTCCTCCTCGGCTTCCCACACTCCCCCTCCCCCCCTCAAGGCCCGGTCTTCGGGGGGGCCCAAGGTGCTCACTGGTTTCGGCCGAGGAGTTGATCCACCTCGGCCATGATGGCGTCGTCGGAGGTCGAGGGGGACGGAGGGGGCCGGTGGACGACACTGGCCCGTTGGCTTGGGCCGGAGGATGTGGTGGCGGCCGATGTTGTGGGGGCCGTCGTGGTGGCGGGTTCGATGGCGCCGGCTGCGGCAGCCGGTGCGGCGGCACGGTTTTCGGGAGGGCTGGATGGAGGCCAAGGCAGCGGGAGCCAGGAGGTCCGGGCGGCTTGCCCTCAGGGTCTCGACCGCTGCCGCCACGCTGTCCGGGAGGTACAGTGCCTCCAGCAGGTCGGTGTGGAGTCGACCTGTTTCGTGGGTCTCCAGGTGTATTATCGCGACCCCGCACAGCCAGCAGGTGTCAGGCGCTCCCAAGACCCGTGGCGCCGCCGGCTGCGTGTGGCCACGGAACGGGAGTCGGACTTGGTGGTCGGGCTGGCCAGGCGTTGTCTGGGTTGATGCTTCATACGCCGGCGGGAGACGAAATGGACCGGCTCTCCTTCCTCCCACGCCATCCACGTGGCCACGGTGTGGCAGGGGGCCGACTCCAGGCAGGTCCCCAGTCGTAGACGGACCCGCTCCGTGGTGCGGGGGTTCCGTCGCGGACGGCCCTGCCTGGTGCCGCGATGTTGCTGCGGACAGCCCTGCCCCGTACCGCGCAGGCCTGCCTGCTGCCGGGCTTGCGGTACCTGCGGAGCCCAGGCGGCGTTGGCCCGCTCCGCCGTTCGGCCATCCTCGGTGTTGACGCCTCCCTCGGCGGCCGCCCCGAGGGTTTGGTCGGCTGGACCACTGGGGTCTCATCCGCCCAGGGGCCTGGCCCGTCCGGTGGGCCTCCTGGGTATGGCCCCCTGGGGCGGTTTCTCCAAGGAGGCATCCTGTGTAGAAATAACACTGTCAGAACACCGGAAAATCATCACTTTCTGTGGCTGAATGTAGCGGTGGCGGTAGTCTTCATTGACTATGTTCCCCATCGCGACGGTAATACCCCTTCAAGTCCGCGATGTGAACTGGACCCGACTCCTCATTTGTATCACACCGAGTGAGTTTATACGTAAGCCGTGACATTCGCGACTTTACCTCATAGAGCCCTTCCCATCTATGAGCAAGCGATGCGGCGAAACCACTAGCTGCTTTACTCAGAGGGTGGGTTGTTCTCAGGACCAAGTCACCAACCTTGAATTCCAAGTGCCTATGGCTCCTGTCATACTGCGCCATTTGCTCGATCCTTGCGGCATCAATATTTTCTCTAGCATCGTGCAGCGCCCCAGACAAGCGGTTCGTTAGCTGTTCCGCGTTCCTAGAGAGCGGGCGTCCTGGTGTCATTTTGTTGCTCCGTAAGTCGTTCTCCAGCGGAGACGGGATCTCTTTACCCAGGTTCAAAAACGCTGGCGTGAAACCAGTTGATCTGTTCACGGTATTCCGAATGGCAAACCCATCTCTGCGATGTGCTCATCCCAGTCTCGTTGTCTCTTCGTTAGCGCGATCAGCATGCTTGTGATATTCCGATTCACACGCTCAGTGATATTGGCTTGGGGATGGTACGGTGTTGCCCTCTTGTGCTTTATGTTCAGCCCCAAGCAGGAGTCCACGAACACTTTACTAGTAAAATAACTACCATTATCACTAATGGGACACCTGGGTGCGTCCCATTAGTATCTAGTAACTTTTCCCAGATCCGCGCTGACACCAGCTTCCTCAGTGGGTACAGCTCTGCCCACTTTGAGAGATGATCGGTAATAACCAAGAGGTAGTGGTTTCCTCGCGGACTTCTCGGCAGTGGGCCGATGATGTCTCAAGCGACCATCTCCCACGGGTAGTGACTCTCCACAGACTGCATCAAGCCCGGAGGCTTGCCCCCTCTGGGCTTCGCTTTCTGGCAGGCTGGACAGCTGCGGGCGTATCGGAGTGCGTCTTGCCTCTTCCCCGGCCAGGTCCCGGCGCGGCATAACTTATGAAAAGTCTTGCTGCCACTGCCATGACCTGCCCGAGCCGAGTCGATGGAAGTACCCGATAAACCTCTTCCGTAGCTTCCTGGGAATCACCACCCTGAAGGGAGACTCATTACCCTCCCCTTCATCGATCGTTGGGATATAGCGAAGCAATAAGCCGTCTTCGCCCAGCAGATATGAATCATATTGATCATTAGCTCTACCGCCGGCCTTCCCGGTGTCAACCGTAACTTCCGCCAGTTTACTCAATACCCGCTGGCAAAAACCATCTGCTTTCTGGGCCTCGACAAGCTCTTCCTTGCTGACCACTTTACCCCAAGCGACGATACTTTGCTCCTTCGTGCCACGCGCTAAGGCTGCTACGAGTGCCAGTTGCTTCGCCTCCTCCCAACGGTCCGTGAGGGACCTCACCCCTGCATCCGCAGACATTCTCCTGTTTTTCCCGCGCTTCTCGTTATAGCAAGGCGGTAAGTTGGGCGAGTTGGTTGAACATCTTCAAACGTGGAAACAGCGCAAGAAATTTGACAAGGGACTCTGGGCACTTAGCGGTACATTGTAGTAGCTGCGAATGCGTACCTATTTTTAATGACCTGACGATCTTGGCGCGTAATAAAAGTAAAACCGCCAGAGAGATTGAAGAGTCATTTTTCATTTTATCAAAAGGGGAAGGGGAATGTGTGAGCGCACCGTCGGTGCACTTGGGGGATGATGAAGTCTTTTTTATCAAGGAGAATGGCAGGCACGTGTGAGGGTGATGACGTAGTAGAAATCTTGTCGGTTGGGTTGTATATTTTTTGTCTTGATTGGTTCTTTTTTATGCTCCCTGTGTTTATTTTCTGGTTCGCCTGAAAATTAAACTTTAGTTGATAGTCAGCGCCTTGTCCGTGCACTTCTCGTTATACTCTGGTTGCGTCACCTCCTCCCAACCACCATCCTGGGGCGCCCGAGAGAGCGCGTCTGCGACCTTGTTGGTCGATCCCTTTCGGTACTCAACCGTGTACGAGTAGCGCTGCAAGGTTAGTACCCAGCGGGCCAGCCTCCACGCGGGCTCTTTTAGCCTCTGAATCCAGCTAAGTGCTGCGTGATCAGTCTGAATAACGAAAGTCGTACCGTCTAAATAGAGGTCGAACTTCTTCAAAGCAAACACGACGGCCAACCCCTCCTTTTCCGTCACGCTGTAGTTGCGATCCGACGGTGTGAGCGTTCGACTAGCGAATGCCACAGGGTGCAACTGTCCATCGTTCTCCTGTAGCAATACTGCACCGTCACCGTAGTTGCTTGCATCTCTCTGCACAACAAAATGCCGATTAAGACGTGGTAACCGAAGGCTAGGGGTGCTTGCTATTGCCCTCGCGAGAGAAGAGAAGGCAGCACCCTGCTCTGGACCCCAGACCCACCTCGAGCCTCTCCGGAGCAGCAGATTCAATGGCCGCGCCAGCTACGCGCACATCGGGATGAACTGCCGGTAAAAGCCAACCATCCGCACAAAACTTTGAAGGCTTTTTACATCGTGCGGTGGTGGATAATCGAGAATGGCCCTCGATTTCTCATCGTTCGGCTTCAAGGTACCATTGTCTAAGACAAACCCTAAAAGATTTACTTTTGAGGCGGCCAGTTGCACCTTTTTTGGATTAATTGTTAGACCGGCCTCACTCATTCGCCTTAAGACGATCTCGAGATGAGTTCGGTGATCTTCGAACGACTTGAAGAATACCACAACGTCATCCATGTAACCCATGGCGAAGTTAAATTTCGCGTCACCCAGCACGATGTCCATAAGCCGTTGGAAACTCGACGGCGAGTTCGACAACCCAAATGAAAGACGCGTAAACTCAAATAACCCCCTGTAACAGGTGAACGCCGTCTTTTGGACATCGCCTGGCGCCACCTGGATCTGGAGAAAACTCCTGCTACAATCGAGCATGGTGAAAACCCTCGCGCCTCCAAGCGAATACATTATAGACTCAATAGAGGGAAAAAGATACGCGTCCCTCCTAGTGACCTCATTAAGTCTTCGGTAATCAACGCAAAGGCGCGCGGTGCCGTCTTTTTTTTGGCGCCAAAACTACTGGAAACGCCCAGGGACTCTGTGATGGCCGCACCGCCCCAGTGTCCAGCGTCTCCTCGAGAGCCGCGTCCAGGAGGGCCCGTTTATGTACGCTTACTGGTCTAGGATTACACCTCCACGGCCTGGCCTCTCCTGTATCTATTCTATGTTGTAAAACAGTCGTAAGCCCCGGTCTCTCGGTAAACATAGCTGCGTGTTGGGACAAAGCGTTCGCTAGCATCCGCTGTTGGTCGGCGGGCCCATCGAGAGACGCAATTATCATTTCGACGTTCCCGGGCACGACTCGCGCAGCTAATACCTGCTCCAGATGTGACGCATGACGCAGCGAGCAAACGTTCCATTCCCTGCACCAGAGATGATGGGGCAACAAAGGGAATAAGAGGAGAAAACGCACTATAACAATACCCGTTGTTCCTCAAGTCCAGGATTATACCCTCACGACAGACGAAGTTCTGCCCCACAATAAGCAGGAATTGACATACCGGGCAAGTAAACGAAACGTTGCCTGCTTCGTCTGCCGTGAAGGCTAAGGTGAAGGCGCATCGCCCCTTGCGCTTCGTCCAATCCTGTCGCTAAGCGCAGCGGAGTTACAAGTTCCCGCGTTCAAAGGTTTCTGTTACGGCAGTCCTCGTACACATTTCGCCAATTAGAGCAAGAGTAGAACCGGTGTCAATTAGTGCCGAATATTCTCTACCACCAATCTCGACCAGCACGTACGGGCCCTGCTCAGGTATCGTGCTCTGAGCTCGACACGCCGACGGGGCCATCGCCACGTGGTCGCCGGCCACAATTTCGGCCCTGTCGGCACACTGATACTGGGCTTCGGCAGCGGCCGGCAACCTCGACTCAGCGGACCTGATTATGGCGCCGGCCTCTGGCGTTTCCCTGGGAACCCTAAAATCCAGACGCTACCAGCGTGCAATGCTGCCTGATGTGCCCAAGACGGTGACAGATGTAACACCTGACTTGTGGCCGGTCGTTACGCGCAACCTGTCCATTGTTACCCTCACGCGACACTTCATCTGTGGCAAGCCATGATGAGTCATGATTATCACGACTGTCGTGACCAGTCGCGCCTCCGCGGTGGTTAACCGCTGCGCCACCCCTACGGGCCTGCTCTCGGGCCGAGTTTACGTTGGCTGCCCTACGCCTTTGTTCGTAAGCGAAGGGGTCCATAGCCCGGGGCGTTATGGCTACCCCGTAACCGCGCTCCGCAACGGCCGTATACGCTGTCCGCGACTCGATGTGAGTGTCTGCGGCGCGTCCTCCCCACGCACATCTTGGCTCTAGGGACTCCTCGGCCCTCGGAGGGAGTTGGTACTGCAGCTCAGCGAGCAAGCCCGCTTGGTCAGTTCGCGCCTCTCTGGCAAATGCCTCCATATCCGCGAAATCCCGTCCGCGCAAATAGGCTTTGAATCTAAAGTGACATTGCCGTATCACACTACCTGCCTTCTCTGCGTCAAACGCGGATGGTTTGGCCTTCGAGTAGAGCTTCTGGAGCGCGCGAACGTACTCCACGAGGCTCTCGTCGGGGTGCTGAGTGCGATTAGCTAGTTCGTCCGTAGTCCGCATCTCGTAATCAGGGGGCAAAAAGTCCTCCCTAAACCGCGTCCAGGAAGTCTGCTATCGATAGAAATTGTCGTTGCAACCGTCTCCAGAGCGACGCATCGCCCGTTAACGCGATCGGCACGATCTGCACCAAGGCCGTTTCGTCTGACGCTCCCAACGCGGCTACATACGCATCCAAGTCCTGTAGGAAATCGTGGACCGATTTCTTGTCGGAATATCCCGCGTAGGTCGGCGTCGGTAGGGACAACCGCGGTCGGGGCAGAGACGTAGGCGCGGCACTCGCGACTCCTGGAGCCATCGCGATTTGTCGCGATAACGTCTCCATCATCGCCGTCATGGCGCGCATAAACTCGCCGATGTCTGCCGCGCCTCCAGCTGGAGCTGGTGGCAAAATCCCAGCATCCGGAGATGCTCGCGTACTAGAGCCTTCTCCGGCCTCCGCAGCGTCGGACGGTTCCTGATTTCCGCTCTCAGACGAGTCGTCCTCGTCCCTATTGGGGGTCGACTTCGTCTTGGGGGGCATCGTTAGCGTTTATCTCTCTACACCACGCTGAACGCTCAATATATCTCTGTGACTCCCCGGAACGGACAGAACAAGCAGCAGACCAATCGGGCCCCACGTTGGAAGCGCCAGCTGTGTGGGTCGCTCTACTAAACTGCTGCCTAATCGGTCCCTGCCTGGTCCGCCCTCCCAAGAAGTCACACGAGCAAGGATAGTTTCAAGACACTTTACTGTTAGGCGTCTTTGTTCTGGGCCAGGCAGTCGCTGTCGTTGCCCTGACCGTGCCATTGTGCGAACTCCACGAGCACACACTGTCACGAGCACCGGGCCGCCGGCCACCGCTCCTGCCCCCTCGCGCGCCGTCGTCCTCCTCGGCTTCCCACAATATTAAGCATTTCTACTATTTCAGGGACATAGCCTGGCACGCTACATTTGAGGTATGAATATTTCGATGACGTACACCTGTACTAAAACAAAATCTAGAAAAACAAGGCGCTATATAAACCAGCTTTTACTCCAAAGACACAAAGCTAGATTAAGAATTCCTCTATTCTATCAGCCTAATATGATATCATTTTTGTAGCACCCAATGCTGACGGCACGCGCTCCTTGGGAAAATACGCATAGAAAACCAATACCGCCGTAGCACTGTCAATGCTGAAAGCATTTGCATGGAGACCAATGAGGTAGAGGGGCTTAGAGCGATAAACTGTGATTCTGGTCTGCACTCGAAAGTGACCCGAATAAGGCCGCTGCCATTGTACGCAAATGTGACCACTCGACACGTGACTAAACTAAATACGTGACGTCACAGGGAAGGTGGCAGCGCCCAGGCAGTGGCTGGCCCCAGCTGGCCTGGAGCTTGTCGGATGCTTTGTTCGTTGTCGCTCGTCTCGGCGAGTCCATTTCAGACGCGGAAGCCGTCAAGTGAGGCCAGTCGAAAGCGGCTTCAGAGTTCAGCGTGGTGTCTCAAGAAGGTATAACGTGAAAATACGGAGGAACGGTGTGCATTTCGCTGGTGATCGACGGGGATATGGCCACAAAAGAGACAATCGGCCCTGCGTTGTTCGGACCTTTGATTGATTCGGATAATTGCTTGGATACATTTTAAGGCGGCGTGTCTGTGCTCTCGTTGAGCACTGGAAACTTCGAGGTCTGCAGTGAAGCATGTGCAATGCATCTGGATACACAGTTTAGCTGCGGAAATAGCGTGAGTCATGCTTGGCAGTGTGCAGTCGTAGTGCCGCTTCGTTCGAACAACCGAAGGCTCATTTTGGTTGTGCGACGCACAAAAGAGCTGCCTTTAACCTGGTAGTTCCTGTGTCGAGCTTTGTGTGATACTGTGCTGCTTCCTAAGTTTTTTCTGGCGTAGAGGTGAACTTTCACGGAGCACAGGTGTGGCTGTTAGTATTGATTACGCTGGTCTGTCGCACGTTTCGTCGGCCCAAACAATTATTCACCACTGGTTACGCGAATTGCAAGCTGTATGTACATATCATCGAGCGTGTTACGTTCCCAGCTCACCCGTTTCCGCCGCATTTCGGCGGCTATCTGCAGTGGCTCATTGCAGGAAAAGTTGTCCCCCATCCATTTCAGCTCAGTTCGTCCCCGGCAGTCACCGAAACTCCGAAGGAGAGGATGTATTCGGACAGAATGCAACTAAAGCAATGCAGCTTCTTTAGTGGTCAGGATAGACTCTCTTCTGTCAGTTTTGCTAAATTGTCACGAATGCTTGTTCCAATCCTATATTCTATCAATATTTACTATTCTTGAAAGTTCCAGCCTATGATTTGACTGTCATCGTGTGTTCTGGTGGAGGTGCTGGGTATGCTACCTACAACCCGCCACTCTGTGTGCACCCTGGCAGCTCCTCAGCTGAGTTGCCCGATAACGGGACATGGGTGGCGGACTATCCCGCGTCTTAAACCCCCGGCGAGTCATGAACCATGTCCTTACCCGAGCCCGGCAGAAAAACCGCACGAATAGCGAGTACCACAAGAACAAACATCGCAAATACACCACGAAGAACCTGAATTCCGAGCCAGTCTTTGCTGCCAGGAAGAACTACCGGAATGAGCTATCCTGGCAGAAAAACCGAAGATGACTAAGCCAACAATGACAAACCTGTAGCTGCAAACAGCGTCCGCTTCCACCATTTTTCATATGCCCGTCGCACCTCACACTCCGTTTCACGCAAGGTGTAGGAAGACGTCAAGGACTGGATTGAGCAGTATAAACTTGTCGCCCGCCGCAATAGGTGGACAGGCAACCAGCTCCTGCAGAACCTATACCTCTCGTGGAGCAAACTGCCAGGCACTGGTATGAGAACCATGAATCCTAGTTAACTTCATGGGAAGTTTGCAAGATCGAGCTGAAGTTCATGTTCATCAGCCAGCATCGAAAAGAAAGAGCCGCACTCCTGATTGTGTCCCGGACACGGCCCCAATGAGCGCGTCACAGCCTTTTTGCACCTGATTGAGCGCTCACGCCGACCCTGATGCTACGAAGACAAGGAGCTAAGAATCCCATGTCTCTCATAGAAGGGACAACACCTTGACGGTAGCCTTGTCCACCTCCGTATCCGGAGGTGCTGGCATCTCAGAACAAGTGCAACGTTCGATATACAACGTTGCCCTTCAGCTCGCTGTCGTAGAATCTGGGCACGTTAATTTGTTGAAGTGTGGTGAGTTCGTCGCACCAGTTGTTCCAGCCACTCATCAGTTCTTCCGGTAGTGTGTCGTCCCAGCGCAGGGTCAGCTTCCAGATTTGCTGAAACACAATCTTGGCTCGCACCATGAAATGGGAGAGGAAACCAAGGGGGTCATACAGTCGTGCAGTTGTCTGGAGCACGAAACGCTTGGTGTTTCTTCGTTGGCGGCCAAACTAAATCACGTGTTCTGCCGAAAAGGAAAGGTTGTCTTCATTCGGATTCCACGTCAGACCGAGTACCTTCAACACCCCCATCTGTTGTACCAATGGTCACTCGTCGGGACCCTTCTCTTCAAGCATTTTTGACAGGGCAGCGCTTTTGGAGCCCCGCTCATGGAACTTCATCCCCGCTGCTCCAAATATCTCGATCGCCTCGTTGCAGAATTTCTGGACGTCCTCTTCTCTTTTCGCACCCGTCAAGAGATCATCAACGTAGACCGATCTACCCAGTCTTTCTGCTGTCTTGGGGAATACGTTCTCCATCTCTTTGAAATGATGTCGCAAGGTTGCGGCCAACAGAAAGAAGCTGGACGTGGCTCCGAAAATGACTCTCGTCATACGCCAAACTACCACCTCCAGAGTTGTCTGGTTTGGTTGAGGTGGTTCTTAGTACCAGAGGAACCGCAGAGCATTGCGATCGTCCGTATTTACTCAAATCTGAAGGAAGGCCTTTTTGACGTCCGCAACCAGTGCCACCAGGTGTTGCCAGAAGTTGAGAAGCAGGCTAACAAGGTCTGGGTTCAGGTTCGGACCGCTCTCCATGTTTTTGTTTAGTGACTTGCAGTTCGGTCCGTCCGAAGACGCGTCGAAAACGATTCTTATCTTCGTCAGTACTGCTGCCCTTTCGCAGAACAGCCTGGTGAGGCATGTAGTAAACGCGTTCGACACGAATTCTCTTCTCTCTCGACCCCTCAGCTATTCCGTTCTCGACGTAAAACCGGAGTGCCTGATCATGTCTCTGCATGAGCACAAGATTCATGCTCAGCCTCATTCGCTGGCTTTCGAGTCTCTTCCAAGCCATCTCTCGGTTGCAATCAAGCTTTACATCAGGTTTACAAGGGAGGCTCACTTCGTATCTTCGATCAAATTTGGTGATGCTTCCCTCAAAGCGCTGCATGATGTCGCTATCAGAGTGATCCTGGTCCTCTGCGTCTACGACTCCACTACTCTCAAGCTCCCAAAAGCCTCTCAAAACAGCCGTGTTTGCCTGCTCGCTCACGGCAGCTCAGAGGAGGATCACTTGGAAACATTTGACAACAGCTGAACTCGCCTTGGAGCGTCCATGTAGTGCCGAACCAATGGCGGTCTCCACTGCCCTCAGGTTCTCGCTCAGTCGACGGACTCTTCCCGTAACGCATCCCCAGTAGTGATCCGATCCCAAGACGATTCCTACTCCGCTGCACTCAAGTCCGTTCAAGTCGTCGTCAATCGTTAGTTCGAGCTCCTCCATTCGAACAAGGATGTCTTCATCCGGGCCTGGAAGTTCTTGTTCGCAGATAGAACGTGTTTCGAGGGCGTCCATCTCGTATGTCTGGCCGGCTACATGATTGTTCAAAACTACTTGTACTCTATGATACGTTTGTTCGCTAGTCTTGCCACCGAACACTCTGACGGTCAGAACCTCCGTCCCGAGAAGCTTGCAACAAAGACCCCTCGACAACTCCACTGTAATGAAGAAGCGCTGACCACCGCTGTCAAAGAAAATGCGGGCCAATTTCCTTCAGTTCTTGCTTTCCACCCACGCGGTAATTGTTTGCAGAAAGACAGCCGGTTTGTTGCCTTCTCGCCCACGTGCAGGTTGAGAAGCGTCTTGTCTTTCTTCCGCGTTTCATCCGATCCGCTGGCGGCTCGTCCAGGCAAATAATCTGAATCACAGATAGTGGATACACGCCTTCCTCGACAACTGTCACAACAGAGCGTACCGCGACACATTTTTGCCGTGTGGTTCGGCTTTGCGCACCGGAAGCACCTTCGATCGACCTGCAGCCTGCGCTTCTTTTCCTTAAGTTCGATTTTTGCGTTAAAGCTTGGTGTGCTGTGCGCCCTTGACTTGCAAAGAAAGCATTCCATGGTGTCCATCCTGCCATGCAAGGCCGTAGCGGTAGCGTTTCGAGTCTTGGCGTAGTTTAGGCGCCTCTTCGGATGCTCATGCATGAGGAAACAGTGTGTAGGCTTACCGCCGGCGCCTTCGGATTGTTTCTTTGACGTTTTCTCCCGGTTTTCCATCTCAATATTGAGAAAAGTCAGCAGCGCGCGCAATTCCTTAACGGGTCCTTGCCCGGTGGTGGCGTTTTCGGCGTTCCCCGAAGACATCTTGCGGTTGAAGTTGAGCCTCATGTCGTCCGGAAGCGCCCGAAAAAGAACTGGGTAGAGCATGGCACAGTATGACTGATTCGTCACACCCAACGCCCGAAGGCCCCGGATGTGAGACTGGGCGCTGTCGTAAACCCGCCGTAGAGCTCTGACACTGCGCGACGACGGCACCTGATTTATGTTCATGAGCCCTGTAATGTAGTCCTGGATCAGCTCCGTCTCGTTCCCGAACAGCTGCTGCAGCAGCTCGATGGCGTGGGCGTAGCATTAAGCGGTTGGGTGAAGTCCTGCGATGGCGGCTGCTCCACACCCAGTCAGGGCTGACCTCAAGTAGTTAAATTTCTTTGACGAGGATAGGTCCGGAATTTTATGGATGGCTCTCTGAAATGGCTCCCAGAAGGGCTGCCAATTTATTCGGTGTCCGTTAAACCTGATGAGCTCTAATTTGGGAAGCTTGATTTTTCATATCACCTTTCTTGCTTCCGGCTCTTTGTTCGGTTGCCCGCTTGTTCGTTGGCTGTCCTCTGGGCTCTTAACTTTCCATTTGAGCTTCGCCAGGCACGTGACGACCTTGTCAGAATAATCAATCACTTGCGTGAATTCTGCTTCTGCGTCTTTTTCTGAAATCAATGACTCAATCGCGGCATCTACGTGGTTGAGTTTGTCCCGGTCGAGGATTAGACGTTCGATCAAAATATCGAGGTCATCAACGGTCAGTGTAGCTGATTATAATGAATGCTGTGCCTCGCTGAGAAGCCTCGTTACTTGAATTCGAGGCGTTTTTCGTTTTTTCTTTAGGACATTCATTTCCGTTCAATCCTGGCTTGCAGCGAAGCTTGCTTGTCTCGGTCTAACGTAGATGTTGCGGTTGAATACCAGGTTTCGCCCTTTCAGTCGTTACGTTCTCTTCTCTGTCTGCTGGTGATGCGATCACACGTTGCTTGTCGGCCTCATTTGTAGTACAGTAGTTTCTTCCCGGGTATCGGCACCAATTATTTTGTTTAGGAAATTGTTGTTTCTTGGCGTTCTGAGATATCGACCAGTCTCAACAAACCCCAACACTTTTATTTTAAGCTACATACACTACACACAAGTTCCAAACAGTCGAGCCACTTTCTCCCACTTCGATCGCTTGCATTCCAGCTTTCGTTCTCCTCGAGTCTCGACTTTCCGAGCTGTTGATCTCTCTTCTCTCTCTCCACAGCTGCATCCGGCCGCTGCGGGTACGAAGTTCACAGCTCGTCCCCCCGCGCGCGATCCTTTCCGCCGAGGCAAACCGTGGTGTAAGGTTCAGCTCGCTCCTCGCATGCATTCTCTCCGCAGAGGGAATCCGATGCCGTTCTCGAAAGTTTCAACAGAGATCTTTCAATGTTTGCTCGGTCATTAGTGGGTCGTAGAGATCTTTCAATGTTTGCTCGGTCATTAGTTTGCAACCTGTTAGTTGTGGCGAAAGTATGGCATGAGCTACAAGTGCTGTCTATATCGAGAGTTAATGTTCAGAAGTTACATGGGGTGTTTGCAGTTCTCGTATGGGGTTAAGGAGGGGAGGAAACAGTCGCATTAATTTGCTTCGTTCCGCACGAAAAGGTGGGCTTGGAGTTGTTCATTCCTTTCTTCGGCAGGTTGTGACTCGTTCTATTTTTTTCCGGACCGAAAAAAAATATTTTTTGCGAACTGTTTTACAAGTCAGACTGTGTCATGCATTACCTGAGTTTGTTGTTTCTACTAGTGCCTTTCAGCGTGTTGGGCTACATGTTTTTGTATGAAGTGGTCAGAGCATTTTTTTTACATTACGTTTTTCATTAGAGTACTTAAGTGTTGTCGTGCAACCGCGCTTATATAAAGATCTGGTTGGCACCGTGCTGGAAATACCCTTGTACTGCTCCTTATATTGGGGGGCCCAGGAAAAGCTGATCTAAAAAGTCTTAAAAGAATGCCGGTTAGGCCAACTGTAAAGTGTTGCTTTTTCATGCTACACTACGGCATACATCCGGTTAAGCCCTGGCTGCAGGAGAAAGGCCTCTTTGTGCCATTTTCAATCTACTGTTTTTATGTCGACAACCCGAAACTGTTGAACGAATTTTCTTAGAGTGTTGGGGTGCTGTATTTGTGTGGGATATTTTGCGGCGTACCCTGAAAAACGACCTGCAATTAACATGTGATATCCGATTCCTATCTCTCGACAACGGAGGAGGTGTGCCTTACGACATGCTTATGCTGTTGAGCCTCAACAGCTTTTGGAGGACTAGAATTGCTGTACGAAATGCTAGTGTAATCGTTTCTAAAGCAAGATAATATTTAATTGAGAGTGTTATTCATAGAAGAGAAGTGAATGGAACGCTTACCAAAAAGCCTGAGTGGGTGCCTACGCCTATTTTGGACAGGATGGTGTTCATTAAGCCATTTTAAGCTATCGCCGCAAGCCAGGGGCTATCTGGATGGTCTAGTTTGTGATTGTTGTGAATGAATTGTACTGCGTTGTAAAGTAAAGGCGGTAAAAATGAAAATAAAAGTATCCGGGGCTGATAAGCACCGCGTCGGGCTACCGAAAGAAGGGTCGTTGGGCCAGAACTAGCCAAGGGGCAAGAGCGAATGATCTATTCAGAGGAATTAGAACTTCCAGATATCACGTGACATAACTTCGCAGCCATTGGCGACTATTACTATTCATTGAGCGATGATCGACTATTGGTTGATGAAAAGCTTATCGATCGATTATCAAAAATCTATTTTTTCCGATATTAGAAACATATGGTTCATTTGTCTGAATAGGTTATGGTAGAATAAAATTGGCTAATTGGCCGCACGCTCCTTCGTCAGACCTTGCAGCGCGCAAATAGTTACCCAATTAGAAATCTGAATAGATATGATCAATGTCAGAAACTGAATACACGGATATCAGAAACATGTGTTTTCATCGGAAATACATGTTTCAGTATTGATCAGTTACTGGGGTGATCGTGTACACTTTACTACTGCTCGGTTCCGTCCCAAGGAAACTTCTTAACGATGTTTCTGGGCAGGATTTGACCGCCTTTTACACTCCTATGCAGGGTGCTTAACGAGCCCGTGTCCCTCCTGTCGCTTTCTTGCACTCCCCCCCTTCCTTTCTTCCGTCTATTATTAATGCCAAAGCAATAACTGTCGCATGAAGCTAAGCTGGCGCCGTCTGTAGTAGCGAAACGGCACACCAATTTTCCATTGGCTGCGACTCGTCATGTTAATCCATAGCAACGGCGTCATCGTTGCGAAGAAGCCTACCAAAGTGCTGGCGGCGGAGCGGGAGGGACGTCACGCAGGTATGCGCTGGACTGACGTCAGGGCCAACGTTAGCCCTACCATTACGTATTGCGGTCTAACGTCGGCAACAAATTCGCGCAGCTGTTTGACGTCAGGGGGACTCGGGTATGCGCTGGCCTGATGTTTTTCCTAACGTCAGGCATAATGTTACGCTTTGATGCCTAACGTCGTCACCCGGTACCCTCATCTTGGGCGAGGACAATAATGAGAGGACTCGTGAGGTCAGCACGCGTCCTGCCGATCTTCGCACTGCCGGCGCCGCGCCCAGCTTCCACCTCCCGCCGCTGCCTCACTGAGCGGTGTAGCAGTCACCATGAGCCAAGGAGCTCTGCGCGTCGCACCGCTGCACTCCCTGCCGGCGCTACGGTCGCATCTGCTGCGCTCGGTGCCGAGAAATATTTTGCTTTCAGAAGTGATAAGAAGTGCTTTTGTGACCTCGGAATTTTCTAATGTATTCCTTTTTTGAAACCAGTGATACCGTCGCTTTACCATATTGTGTACTCGTATTTGTAACTATTAGGCTCCATTTTATACATCCTTATATTTGCAGCTGCTTTATGTTCTGCAGTGCAGCATATTATGTGTATTCGGAACCTACAAAGTAAATAAATTTTACGCTGAAAAAAAGAGACTTTAAATAACTCAGGGTGTCGAGGATGTTAACGACTAGACGCATGCATATGTTATTGCTGTCTTTTCTAGCAACTTCGAAAGTGTTACAAATACCTTTGAGCTATGTACCTTTTTGTTTGCAACTCAACAAGTGCTGTATTGAAAAGAAACAAATGTTGTGGCATATGGCGAGGCGAGGAAGCCACAAAGCCTTCAAATTTTAAGGAATACAATAGAGTTACTCATTTTATAAATATCTTGGTACGGCACTGTAGTACATGAAAACAACACTGATTACTGGAAGCTTGTCACTGACAATTAAAAAAAAACCTTGTTGCGAAACAGGGTAATTCAGAGAAGTCTATCTTTATGAGGAAACGGTGCGTAAACTGATTCCGGATGCGAAGCTACGGTATGTACTTTAAGTATTACATATCGCACGAACCTGTTAACAAAAATCACACAGGGTCTTTGTGGTGTCATTTAAAAAAAGTTTAGAATCGCCGAGGTAATATATTTCGCTCTGTTTCAATAGACGGATGTGGACTAGAACACCTGTTTTTTCGCCAACTACTTTCACTTTGTCTTCATTTGATAAAAAAAATTCACGCCACGTTCGAGGCAAGACTGAGGGCTCGTATACCATTTTCATCATATTTACACATCGGTTCTCCTGCAAAGATGGTTGGCTTTGTAAAAAAGGTTTAAAATGTGGTTGATATTTTAAGGTAACATACACGCTTGACTACTTTTCACTGTACCCCAAAAAGGTTATATAGATATCGACTTGACAGTCAATTTACTGCACCACTGTACTTTTTTCTGTTTGGAGATGAGGCAAGGTTGGATGTGCTAGATGGCGTAAAGACGATGGGCATTCCTCCGGCGGCGAAATCTTTCTTTTTCGCTTGGCAAAGCGCACCATTACCCGTTAAAGTACGGATCACTGAGAGGAGCACGGTGGTGCCTTGGGCCGTGAACTGCTTGCTGCGCAAAGAGCCAAAAACCATCGAACATCTTGTCTCAGATTGCCTTTGCACTATCTTTAACTGGGATGTTCATCAACGCACTTAATAAAATTTGTGTAGAACCACACATTTCATTCGTTTCCTATATCTCGACACCGATACAAGTGTTCCTATGAGATGGTTACGTTTTTTTCCTTATTTGGCATATGTAAATCTTGAGTGATTGAGCGCAACGCGAGCTTCGTTTCAATTATTGCGTCTACGTGATTTATTGAAATAAATATGGAGGTGGAAAGTGTGTTCGACCATCAATATGAGGCACCTGAGTGGGTCTCTGTTGAACGAACTGTCTCACATGAAACACTTTCAACTCGCGGGTGCCCCAATTGTATGAGCACATCGGTTCTATGCACTGAATAAAAAAAAAAAAAAACCCTAGCTAGCTCAGTCGGTAAAGCACTTGGCTCACGTTGTCAAAGTGGTGCTTTTGAATCCCGACGGGGAACTGAAGTTATTTTGTAAGATTTTCTATGGGAATGACGGTTTAGGTGTCGGCTTTTTGTAACTGTTGAACGATACGGACAAAACGTTAGTGATCTCGATGAAAATAGGCTTACAAAACATGTCATGCTAATATGCTGTACGTTCTTCTTTTCTGACCTTTTCACTTTGAATGTTCTAAGCGAGTAACGTGTGAGTGCCTTGACGCGCAATGCCATCACGAGCAAAAAAGGGTCAAGCAAATCGCTGCCCTATTTTGTTTCCTACTTGAGCACTTTCTTGCATCTCGTGACATCAGCTCACCTGACTTCAACTCGCCCTCCACGTTAGTGAAGGAATTGTATTGGTGTGTAGTTCATGTGGTGCTTTTTTGCCGCTATATTCAGAGGAACTAAAACGACGTAAAGGTAACGTGACGTCAATTACCGTGTTTAATACAGCGATGAAAGTGAATTTGTGCGTAAGTCGAGGGACGTTTATTTTCCCGGTATCTTTACGGGGGAAGTTGACTTCCCGTGACTCGATGTCACGAAACCCTGCACTCTTCCCGCTAAATTTAGCGGAGAAACTAAATTGGTGTGTAGGTCTGTGACCTCCAATAATAGAACACTGCGTGCGTTAAATTATATGGTACGCCACATGCCACGGCTTTCCTAATGCGGCTTCACGATATCGGGAACAACTTGCGAACTAACGTCTCTCGTTAAAAGATTCCCTTTAGATTCCAAGATGCGCCGCAAAACTTGTAAGCAACTTATTTACGAAAGGAAATAATGGGAACATAACTGGGTACACCTGATGCGAGGCGAACGCTCTATTGCCACCAGGCAAATCGCTCGGAATTTTTTTTTATCTGTATATATCTTGACACTAGTAATACATTATCGCAATTTCGACAGTTGTATGATTTCCAGAGCAACGTGGCCGCTTCCGCGGGAACCAACATCTTTCTTAAAGGCGCGCCAACGAACAATATGCCCAGAGCAAGCCAAATAGTTGTCCTCCGATGCTAGGATTATGCCAGTCCCCCACGAAAAGAAGCACCAGCACATTTGTTCTGAAGTATCGTACTTCTTTCAAATGTGTTTATTGCAAACTACGCCAGTCTAGGAAAGCTTCCTCTAAACACCTCGGTGCAGGCCAAACGACTCGTACTTGTGAAAATCGACAAACTCAATGAACAATGCTCGTAGAGCGCGCCGCAAACACCGTCAGCTATATTTCTTATTGCTTTTTGAACCAAAGGCAAAAAAGAGATCTCAGGATGTTTGAAAACAGTAAATGGCTTGCACGTGACACCATTCAAATGAGCGCTCTGATGACCACCAGAGAAGACGGGAAGAAGGAGCTCCCCTCTTACCAAAATCTTTTTTTACCTCCCGGATTCGCACAGAAGTCGCTATTCTCCCACCAGAATATTACAGAGGATTAATCCATTACTCGAAATTCTTTAAACAGCAGCTCCCCTCTCCTCCTCTTAAATGGTGGTCAAAAATATGCCATGTGACGTCAGTGCAAGCCATAGATATTGACTTTATATACATTTTTTAGAGCGCAGCTCTTAGGCGCCCGTTTCCGGCTTAAGCGGCGTCGGCGTTGGCGTCGGCGTCGACGTCGCCGTCGCCGTCGCCGTCGCCGTCGCCGTCGCCGTTGGCGTAACCGCGCGGTGCAATATAAAAAATGTCCCATAATGCACCACGTGGGAGCCTCATGGCGTCACTCGTGACGTCAAGTGTGACGTCACGATGGTCCGGCGCGCTGCATTATGGGACATTTCCCATAATGCACCGCGAGGGAGGAGGCCGGGGGAGGAGGAGGGGAGGAGGAGGAGGTGAAGGAGGAAGAGGAGGGGAGGAGCTTTAGCATGAGGGGAGGAGGGGGTGAAGGCGGAAGAGGAGGGGAGGAGGAGGACAAGGAGGAGGTAGATGAAGGAGGACGGGAGGAGGAGTAGCAGGGAGGATGAAAAGGTGAGAGGAGGGGTACGCCCTCCCTCAATACACTCCACTCCTCCTCCTCAAGAGCTGCGCTCTTATTCGGCGTTAGAGGGGATTGTAAACGGCTTTTTAAACCAAAAATAATGAAATACAAAAAATATGGCATTCAGAAACATCTTTAAAACAAAATTTGACACGTCAATTATTTCCTTAGCCAATGGAATGTGTAGGAACGGTGTAAGCACAAGGTGGCTTACCTGTCTGCGACCTCCACCCTCTCTAGTTGAAGTGAATCTGGCGGCATAAATATTGCTCGTTTTCGTCGGCGTTAAAGTTTGTGCTCCGACCTCGGCCCCTAATAAAGTACTTTATTATCAGCGTTTTTAGTGATATATAAAGTGTGTTCATAGCTGTATTCATTTAGCATCCCCTTCTTCAGTTATAGATCTTTAATATTGTAAAGTGGTGTTATATTACATAGAACGCGCTTCATTTTCCAAGGAAAAAAGTTAGGGTGTGCTAATGGTGACCTACGTCCGAGGACTAGGGGGCATTCGCAATGCTAACGTAACCCATGGATAGTTGTAGATGACACAAGCACTGTGAAAGCTATGATTTACATTGCGCTTATCGGCTCGAATTGCTATTAGCACACACCCAGAGAAAGGCTGTTGAAACGTTTGCTTTTGATTAAATATATTATTCTTTGAGAGAACTATTGCCATTGGGAAAAGGAACCCTTTTAATCTTTGTCATTGCCGAGATGGTCAGGTGGAACTTAGTGTTTAACATTTCGTGTATAATGCTGTAGTGCAGATGAATATCATGACTACCGCCTCCTTCATAATTATTTGCGTTTTCTTTGTAATGTCTTTGCTTGTGAGAGCTGCATGTGCTTTATGCATCTTGATTTGAATATTGTTGCAGGTCTTATGTGAAAAAAATATATATTGTTCAGCCAGTGATCTGCCGTGGAGCTTGTGCCATCTAAAAACACAGTTTTTGTTGTGTTTTTTTGTTAAGGACAATAAATTGGGACATCCCTTCCCCGAAATCTTAGATAAGTTTTCGCTATTTGGTTTATGGGACAAGAAAGCTAGTTAGAAATGCCATTGTAAACCTGAAATCCAGCCTGAAAACATAAAATCCAGAAATAACCCAACCAAATTTCTTGTTCTATATTCGAGATATCGAAAAGTTATCCTGGGTTTCGGGGTAGGGATCATTGCACTTTTAACTCAAAATGTGTTTATTCACTAATATCTTATATAAACCAATAAAGCTCAATCGTCACGCTGCGCAATTAAAGTAGGTTAAAGGTATTTAAATATGAACCGTGTCATATTTTTGTTCAAAACAAAATTTAAAAACAAGAGTGAAAACTACTACCTGAATTTCGCTTTTGCTGTGCGTTTGTCGAGTTGGGCGGATATTAAAATTGCGAATAACCGTGACAGTCTTGAGATTTTAACTTATATTCATACGTTATTGTTTCAAACAAAATCCTACTGAACAATAACAAAAACCTCCACATTCGTCAATTTTAAAACTACTTGAAGCACGTTTGAAACGCGGGGGTGCGCCAAAGTGAATACACGTGACGCAGGCGCAAAGCTAACAGTGGGAAAAGACTCAGGAATAAATGTCATCATCGTTTCACCACCACTAGCTTTCTGTCTGATGCACGAAGGCATTTTTAATGCGCACCTAAGCTTCGCACGTGCTGAAGTGATTCTAAAATTGACGGATTTCGTTGCTTCGGACTATGCTCAGCAAGTTTTTTCATTCAAGCGATATGTTTATATTCAAAATAAAAAGTTAACTCATTTTAGTTAAGTACTCAGCAGACCGTGGTTGTTATTCGCTGTTCTAATGTCCGCCGAACTCGACAAGCACCCAGCGAAGTCTACATTCAGGTAGCAGTTTGCACGCTTTCCTAACTTATATTTCTAATAAACAATATATAACCCGCTTTATGTTCCGAGGGGCCATGAATAAAACATAAACAGACTAATAGTCCTGAAGGGTATACGAAAGAGAACTAAGGAGCGCCAAGCGAGATACTACACCGACTGTTATAAGCAGAGCTGTGGAGGTCGCACACATAAATGCAGACATAAATTAAACATTTACATGTTTCTCATCAATTTGACAAAGACCTTAGAAACCCGAATGTTTCAAGCTAAAACACGCATGAAGTGTGCGGTTGCCTTGGCCCCTCACACATTATTCCTACCCTCACACGCAGACAGCAGGCACAGCCCACAAACTTAATGAGGTATGCTATTTCAACACAATGTGTTCCCCATTATTTTTCTGTGTGAATAATCTCGTGTTTTGTCTAAGCGTCGCGTAAAATAATTGGGGCTCAAACTGTTCCTTTAACAGAAACTGGATCGAATGACAAAACCGAATCTCCATATGATTCAGGATCCCCAAGTGGATCAGAATTGGAAATTTCTGGCCCTATTCCGATTCCCCCTGCTCACATTGAAACCCACCCACATATAAAACAACATGGAACATCTACAATGGCATCAAAAATTATTTCTAAAACCATAACACCCATGAATCCTGTGAGGTCTACATTTGTAAAGACGCAGAATACCATCAGTGTCCTTACAAAGGGAACCCCGACTCCAAGATCCACAACCACCGCGGTAACAACCACAACAAGTGAGTAAAATGAAATTGCAGCTTAATTTTAATTCCCGCAAAAGTAGGAATGATTTTTGTCTATAGTATTTTGGCGGTAGAATCTGCTCACAGCGGCCGAGTAAAAGGTGTTGAGCAAGGTGTATCACACCGTTTTTCTTACTGCAGAAAAAAATATCAACGTTATGTCTATGCAGGAAGATTACTGGAATCTGGAAAAGCATTTGAAAATTAATATTTCTTTCTTAATCACGTTTGTTGGTCCGCTCGGTACGGCCAGGCCTTGATGGTTCGACCTTGCTTCAAATCAGGGCTGCGCATAAATACTCCAGAAAAGTATGCGGAAACAGAAATACTAAGACACATGTGTTTTAAGGCCCAAACTGCATATAATGAGATACATTTGTCTTTTATGCTGTGGGATATCCTTGAAATACTTCAAAAGCGGCGAAAAAGTATTCCAAAATACGGAGAGACGTACTTCAAGTAAAAAAATTTTTCTCGAATGGTGCTACGGGGGCGGGGGGGGGGGGGGGGGGGCTTCGTGGCAAGTCCGAATAATAATTTAGGTTTGCGCGCCTCCTTTTTTTTTCATTTTATGCACTATCCATTACCTCTAACATTTTATCTATTATTAATGTCGCGAAAAAAGGAATGTCACCCCTGCGGAACCATACAGTTACTGAACGGCAAAGACTGCGTTCAACGGTTCACAAAAGACGTCTGCCCGAAAGGAACCCTGTTTTGCAGTGAATGCGATTCTCAAACTTTCGTCTTATATGCTTCTGAGTCACCCATAGTGTGAGAAGATTGGACGACCTGGCCGTAGTTTCCTTCCACTCGACTCCTTTCCAGCGTTTGCTCTGCTCGATTGAGAATAGTGGAGGGCTTTGTGAGAGGAGCTAATTTTGTTATTCTTGCGAGTAAAGTTATTTAAACCACAATTTTTTGTTGGTGCTATTGCGGATTATATTATAAGGCGTTCATATTATAAATTGCAAAGCGAATTGCGTTAAGCAGATTTTTAGTCTTTTTAATTTATCTTAAAAAGGACAACAAATGTAATGAGATACCTAAGTCTGGCGAAGTATCGCGATAGGAGAGATACATCGTAAATGTATTTCACTACAAAGAAAGAAATACATATTTCAAATGTATCTCTATACAGAGACACAGATAGTCGACAGTATATGTATCTCGATACAGAAGATGCAGAAACTTGAAAGTATTTATAAGATACTATCGCGATACATTTGTATCGCGATTCTGCGCAGCCCGGCTTCACATGAAGCTCAAGAAGGCTGTTAATCTGCTTGTGCTGTTATCACAAAATCTAAATATGTTGACCTCTCTGTTGGTGTGCCGCTTGCATTGTTGCTATGTGTTGTCCTAATGACGTGGTGACATAAATGACATAAATGTGACTTCTCTGGAGTTTCATGTGCCGTCGCCTTCCAGTGACGTCTTCGAAGAAAAAAAACTTTTTCTACATATGCATTTGCTAAGCTAGACACTTTGGGTGGCTCCCGCTCCACGAAAAAGGCATTGTGCGCTAGTAATGCTAATTTAGTTCGATATAATATGTCTCACTTTATTTGTAACAATGTCACGCATGATAAATGATGACGCAGCGAATAAATAAAGACAACTAAGGGTTTAACGCAACGAACTTCCGGCGAAAACAAAGTAGAATAAGGCTAGCGTCGCAGGCGTCGGTGTCAGCAAAACAGCAGGATCGAGCAATGGGGCTAGACTGACTTCGGCTGTCTAGAGAAAAAGAAAACTTGCGAAAAAAAAACCCCTAACGTTGAAGTTACGGCCAGAGCCCGAACAGTCATAGTTAGTCGGGGGAACGGGGAGGGGAGGGGAAAACAGCTTAACGCGGAGCCCCTTTTGTAAACGCTTGGGTTTCAAAAATAATATACGTGGTCCTATGTTATCCCTAAGACGATTTGCAGAAGAAAATCTAAGCACCGATACATTAAAGAAAAACACATTATCTACGGATGTCGGACTGCTAATCGAAAGATCACTGGTCGAAGCCAGCCGAGCGACAAGAGCGAAAAGTCTTTTTGGAGGAATATAGCGCCTTATAGCGCCTCCGCCGATTCTGGCACAAGTAACGCCATGTCGTGGCCAAGTGCCGAACCCTGCATTTTGATACCTTTCGTGTCGCGAGCTTTCGTACCTTTCGTGTATAGACGTGGTATCGCTAAAAGACTTTGAAGGTCGACGGAAGGATGAGGCATATTAGACTTTCTCCTTAGTAATGGGCGCCAAAGTTTCGAAACGCAGAACATTCGGTCCTCGAACAAGCAACAGGATTCTCGAATTTATAGAAACGCGTCATTTCGAAAAATAACAAAAAGTCGCGTCCGCTCCCGGGCAATGAACCTCGGCGATTTGCGTGAGAGCCAAACACGATAACCATGCGGCCATGGGCGCGGTGGCTCGGAGAAGTGCGTCGCAAAAAGTGAACAGGCAAACAAACGTTCCACATTTATTGATAAAGCTCGTAACCTTACAATGTCTCTTTCGCGATAAACGTAAAATAAAAGGTAATATGTAATTTCCTCGAAATTACTGCATGAGAGTAATTATCTACGTTAATAAATTTCTATCCTAGAAAGTAGTATTTACGATCAATATTACCGCAAATACTATTTAAATTACGGTAATTTGATTAAAATAATGTTATAGCAGCCATTTTGTCTGCCGGAAACAAGCACGGGGCAAATGTTCAACACGATGTCTGGATCACCGTTTTGTTGCGAATCCTACCCAATGAGTGAGTACGCGAGATCCAACAGAAATATGCCGCAGCACTCGTGACCAATCTATGTTGCCCGGTAGTTTGGTGCCCCATTTCTAGCCAAAAACAAAGATGTCACAAGGCAAAAACGCACGTGATCTCGAAACAAAATTGCTCTCAATCGCGACTTGGTTCTTTCCACAACCATGTCAACTATGGCTTGGGCAAGAGCTAGGCACTCGTTTCCACCTCCCGTCCATATGTTGGGTGAGGTTCGCTTGTGTGTTTCTTTTTTATTTCATTTTATTGTCACAATTCGATGGACCGTTATTTTGCCCTCCGCGTCCGTTCGAGCAGCGGGCTTCGGCAGGGTGGTGAATGCCGTGCGCTTTTGATGTCCTCTGGCTGTTTCTCTTGGAGTACCACGCGTTGGCGAGCTTCGCTTGCGCGGTGGCGGGCGACGCAAAACTGGGCGCCTCAGCTGCACAGAAGTGCGGGCACCAGCATGCGCGGTATGCCCTCTTTGCCTGCGGCGCTGCTGGTTTGAAGCGATAAGTCTTAGTGACCCTTTCTGAGCAATTTGGCGGTGTTTGTACGAAAAAAAAACATGATCGCATGGACAGAGCGTAACCATCACTGTATTTTCACTATCTTCCCAACACCGTCATCCTTCGCAGAACCATGTCTTCAATAAAAAAACAACGCTTTATTGCTCTCCCGCTCTCAGATTTCCCAATGCACATCTCTTAGAACTATTCTGCTGAACGCAATGCTTATAAAGTAAAGAATATAAAATACTAAGACTAAAAGCAAATCTTCAAAGGCACATCTTTTAGGTACACAATACCTGCCACTGTGAATTACAGCGCACTTTATCTGGTGGTTTGCTTTTTTATAGATTGGTGCGACGTATGCAATGCAAGATATGTGCCACTTTAGCAGGTGCCACTTCGGCTTGAAAAAAAGGTGCCATCAAAAGCCTGAGAGACTAGTTTCGTAGCTTAATCAACAAGGCAGCACGGTGATGTGCGCGCAGCTCCCAAATGGTAGGATCTTCGTAAATTATTGCGTAAATGGGCGTCGCTCTTTGGAGATATAGAGCTGCGCTACTCTGATTTCGGCAAGGCCTTACATGAACACAAGTGACATACGATCAGGGGTTGGAAGCCTTAGCAAACTGCGCGTATAATATTCTCCGCCCAACTGAAAAAGTCTGAAACCAATGTTTTACATGATTCGGCAGACACTTGGCAAAGAAGCAATAAGCCATGCGTTTTTTTATTTATACTAGGTCTTCAAGTGTGGTAGGACATCACTAAAAGAAAAGAGGTCAAAGCAATCATCCGCAATCAAATTCCAGAAAAATATTGAGAGAAGTTGGTCACTTGTTGTCTAGCATCACGTGATTGTCTCTGTCTTTTTGGCTGCGCAGAGCCAAGGGGGTGTTGGTCCAGATTTGGTTTGACATAAATACGGAAACCGAAGTCCCTTGCGTACTTGCTTTTTTGTATGAATATATTGCCGTATGTTTTAAATGCCAGAAGCACGCAATAGACTCTTTCAAATCGCCCTCAAGCAACATTGATGTTCACCCTTTCTTCAGCACGATGCTTGGGACTGAATTGGATTTCAAGCCGAACGCGGGCACAGTGCTTTGGTCGAATGCAGACATGGGAAGTAATCCGTTACAAGTAACAAATTACTTGGAATCCATAACATTTCCAAGTAATATTGTAATTGCCACTTTACTTTTTTCAGTCAGAATATTGTAATGTAATTTTGTTACAAAATATTGACTACAGATTACTTTAATTACCCGTTACTTAAAAAAAATATTAACGTAATACAGAGACTGGTGCAATATAAGTGTGCGACCATCCATTCGACCAAAGCTCGAACATGAGCGCTCGTCCCATGCATGTTTCAGTGCAGCACTCAACTGTATCATATGTACTTGCGTAAGCTGACAGTGAGTCAAAACTAGAGCCACGAGACCGCAGCTTTGAAAGGTTTCTCTCACGCTTGCAAGGCCCATTTCACAAGGGAGCCTTCGCCGATCGGTTCCTTACCTTCGAATCTCATAGCATATGTAGACGCTGGTACTAAGCATGCGCACCACTTGCTTTGTCTGAAGAATTCCAAGGATCATTTCCGGTCGCCCTAAGCTGGCGGGATGGCGGATGTGGATGTACCTTTCGCTGCCTTGGCAACTCGCAGTTGAACGGAAAGTTCCTACATTATTTATTTTAAATACACTATTTTATTTTCACAATGACTGCCATAATGCGGATCTGTACTCGTCTGTACTCTTGTCCTCTTTGTGTTTATTCTTTCTGTGCGTGTTTCTTTAAGTCTACCAACACGCTCCTTACGCTTTAATGGAAACTAGAGTTGCAGAACATTTTTGAAAACACCGAAATTGTTCCTATTGTTTTATTGATAAGCGTAGGAAAAAAGTAACGTGAAAGCAAGTTTTTAATGTAATGTGATCCGTTACTTTCCAGCGGAAGTAATTTGTTGTGGTAATTTAGGGCTCAGTAATTTTTCATTGTAATCCATTACATTTTTGAACTAATGGGCACAAGTCTGGTCGAACGCATGTTCCGTTTATGTTGGTGTGCAGCAATGGCGGGTTCGGATATTTGGAGAAGCAGCCACTAGGTGGTGCGCCGTTTAATCTCTTTCTTTTTTTATGGGCTCACGATTTACTTTTTCTTTTTTTACGGATTATGATGCAGTTACACTCACTGCCATACAAAATATATATTTGGCGCTTCCAGCGCAAAAACCCCGCTGAAAGAGATGTTTTACTGCACAAAGAGATAACTTTGAGGGTGATACTCTTTAAATATATATGTGCTTTATGTGTGCACTTGGAGACAAGAAACTAATTTCGCCCTGTGGCGTTTGTTTTTTGCATAGCGACAAAACTGAAGGCTGTTGCGTAGTGAACAACGGAAAGCTGCTAGTTAGAGCAGCTCCTAATTACGCATCTGTAAATTTGTCCCCAGTTCTTCATTTGTTCACCACATACCTCACTACTCTGCAGAATATCCAAGGCTTTTGAGAAAACCTTGCGAGACCGCCTTTACACATATGTTTCCCGAAATAATATTCCCGAACAACCTAGTTATAGAAAAAGACATTCCATGAAAAAAAAAGCTATGCTCATTCTCGAGTCATGTCGTACTATTTCAGATTTAAACAATAATAAGCAGATATAATGTGTTTCATTATGGCCAATTGTCAATTTGATAAGGTTAACTATACTACTTCTAAATCAACTTTGCACTAAGGTCTACGCATCATCCATTATTGTCTTTGTAAATGTTACTTATCATAACGAGTGAGGTTTTTGCAGGTGATCGGTCGCTCTTCTGCTCCAGTGCGACTTCTAGCGTTCCTTAAATCAGCAACATTGCTCTTTTGTTTTTACATTGATAGGTATGATGGGCTCGTCTCACAACTGAAATGATGTCCGTTGTTTATGGTGTAGTTGATTTTGTTGTGTTTGGCGTAGTGGGGCGTACAGTGCCCGTCGTCGCTGTTGCCAAATCTATGAAAATTATCGCCCGTCTCCTGCGAGAATCCAACATGAGGCGGCAGCGTGCCAAGCAAAGTCGTTACCACACAGCTACGCTACAGCGCGAACAATCTGGCTTCTATGTAAGATTTTGAAGAACGCGATGCCCACGGCATACGATCGATGGAAAATACCGAAAAAAAGTCAATGACGAAATTCCTTCGCAACAATGTCAATGCCCAGGTCTTGTTCCAGGGACGCTCTTTCACGCGCATTGACATAAAATAGAAAGACAGAAAAGCGTTCGTACAACTATTGTCAGATGGCAACGTTGTTCCTAACGCTTGTTAGCAAGATGTCCGGAGCTCCGGAAGCGAGCCAGGCAGGTCTCCAGACGATACTTACTCGACGGCCCCGCTGTTCTCCGCGCCACAAGAGATCTCCGACGTGCAATCTAAACCGGGAGCGCAGGCTGGGAATTGGAAGCCGCCACCTTCTCCCTTAAACCAAGGAAGCGTTATTCCTCTTCCTGACTTCGAGCCAGGAGCACTGCGGTCTAACGACGCTGTTCTTTGAAATCCCAATCATCTGTTCAATTCGCTTCTATTAAGATAAGTATTTATGTTAAACTCATGCTTTGAGCTTAATCAGCCCCAAGTTTCTAACAACTCAGAATCTGCGATTTTCAACACTGGCTGGATTCGCAGTTGGGGCTAACATTGACCATGCCTTGTTTTGTGAACGATGTCTTCACCCCATGCCTCCATCGAGAGCTTCGGTCACGACAGCCACGATAAAGCTAGAGGGAATTCCCTTGCTTTTATACGAATTGGAGAATGACAAGACGCACTGGTTCAACAGCACATAGTCATTCATTTAACGTCATTGCCCGCTCCGCGACCCTATGAATTCAGCTCCTCCGCTGCGACGGCCTTTTATTAGCGACGTAGCCAATTTTATTTGGCCCCTCCCGGACCAAATGACTATAGACGTTTTGGCATGCGGGCCACCTAGTCCAACGCTTTGGATCCCTAAGTTGCCCACACATCTTCCCCTTTCAAAAATATATTAGGCGGTCCTGGGTGGTCTATCTTTTAGGTTAGCGAGGGTCTATGCAGATGGGTTAGCTTCGGTCCGACGTCAGTACTTCCGGACAGTACCGATGCGGCTGTGGCGAGTTTGATGATTGGAGCTGCACCGCCGTTACTGCTTTTCTGGCATGAGGCTTCAGAACTCTAAACAAAATGATGCCATGACGCGGGAGGAATAAGAGGCCGTGCTTGAGAACGACGCATGCCCATCTACAATATGGAAGGTTTCAACTTTTTTTCTCCACCTAAAAAAGCCGAAGAGAGCACAAACATAATGCCCTTAAGACTCGCACCCCTTTGGTCGTATTCACCACCGTAGAAATGTAGTATCTCAGCAGAAACCGTAAGGAATCTACCGTAAGGTGGTCCGGATCGGTACCATCTGGAACCTGCGACACATCTGCCTCCTCGAGTTCATAAGAAGATTTTAGGTTGGAGACATGAATGGACCCTCAGACTTCACCCGATTCGCGATGCACCAGCTCGTAATAAACTCGGAGAGCTTCTTAATAACACGGTAGTGGCCCTTCTATCTTTCTGTTAAAGAAGCCATGAAGCTTTTAGTAGCATAACTCAGCAGATGAGAACAACTCAGCACCAGATCTCCAGACAAGAACTGGAGATTTGGCCAACACTTGTTTTACTGCTTGGCCGGCTGAGGTCTCGAAATTTGATAGCACTCTCAAACTTTCCGCGAGTTCTCCGTGAAACGCTTCCGGAGGTGTTCAGCGAACTTCCTGGTGATGCGTTGCGTGCTTGCTGGATCTATGCAAAGAAGACGATTTCTCAAAAGAAACGCGATATTTTTCCAAATCTTAGGTTGAGCCGGAATAAAACCCGTTGACCGGTTGATTGAGATACGGGTAGCAAAGGCTATTTCTGCCAGTTTTGCGTCTCATTTTTTGTGTCAATATATATGCGCTACGAACATCAACATCAGGTTACGGTGAACTCTTTCCGCGATCTTTGTCATTGGTTTGTACAGCAAAGTATATTATATCATAACCCTAGTGACTTTCATGCATTTGAGAACGCCTTGGTAATAAAACAATGCGCGCTGTCAGTAATGAGCGTTGAATCAAATACAAAAAGCGCGAAACTCTCAAGAATGCAGTCCAGATTTTCCTACAATCACGCTTGCGAACTGGAAACATTTTGACCCACATCTTAAAGTGGGTCATCGCCACTAGCAAATATTGAATGTCGAATGGACTACAGAAAAAGCGACTGAGAAAGTTGCAGGCAATACACTCCTAGGGGTTTTTGCTTTGGAGCGACTGCTTAAACGTGGTGATAGGCCACGCCGTGGTTTAGCTTCTGACACATTGTGCAGCTAGGTGCGGACATCATTACATCCTGCTTTATGAATGGCAACGTTGCAATTTTGAACACATTTTCGTAAGCTTTTCGTCCACTGCAGTGGCCTGAACGCAAGAAATCATGCAGGTATCTAATGAATGACTTGTGCAGTTTACGAGGTATTACAGTCCGGAAAGGCAGACCGCAGGACGTATAGTTGGCTTGGCAAATGCACACCACCAAGGTGCCGTCGCTGCTCAGCAAGTATGTTTCCAAGTCTTTGGGACTCTTGTTGATTGCTGCAGCTTTTGCCAGCCTGCGTGTGCCATTTTTAGACAAAGACCATCGGACAGTAGGCCGCCCGGATCTACTTTCTGCTCACCATAGTTTCCCACCGCGATTGTGGTATGCTGTGGCGCTGCATTATCCTGTTCCACAAAGTAGGGATCCACTTGCGTTTCCTTCCCGAGAAGTGGAGCACAGTACAGCCGATCTACAACGTGGTTACTCGCTCTCCGCGTGTACACGATAGTGTAGTTGTAGCGCTGCGGTGAAAAAGCCCATCGAGAGAGTTGTCCTGCATGGATTGGAAGCCCTTTAAGGAACGAGAGAGCCACATGGTCAGCTTGAATGCAAAATAAAACGCCGTCAAGGTACATGTCAAATCTCGTGAGGGAAAACATAATGGCAAGGTAATATTTCTCGGTTGTCGAGTAATTCAGTTCCGCTCCGGTGAGCGTGTGGCTGGCCAAAGCCGCTGGGCAAGGGAGGCTGTCATGTTTCTGCAAAAGAACCGCTCCCAGGAAGTAATGGCTTTCGGTGGTTACCAAAATGAACGAGGCAGTTCAAGTCTGGAAGAAGCCAAAATATATTCTCTTTCACGGCCCTGGACAGGTTAGAAAGCGTGGTTTGTTGATCTTGACATCGCCAACACTTTGGTTTCATGCGTAGCAGTCGAGTTATATGCTCCATAATCCCGGCTTACCGCGTGATTAAGTGTCTATAGAAAGCTGTCATGCCGAAGTATCGCTGCGGGATTCTGACGTCTTGAGGCGCTGTATAATCAGTTATCGCTCGCAGCTTACACTCGTTTGAGCGAAGCGTGCCGCTATCAAGAACAAACTCAAGAAAGTTGATTGTCGGCGCGGCCAACTAGACTTTCTCTGGGTAAAAAGTAAGTCTGGCCTGGCGCATTATTTCGAGCATACTGCGAAGATATATAAACTTTTCCTTGAATATTCGTGAAAATGCTACCACGGTCATCCATGCACTTATGGCGAATCGCCATTTTGCGTCAGGGAGAAAAACGTTTCTTAAGCGCTGAAACCTGGCGGGTGATTTTGACAAACCAAGGGAAAGGTGACTGAATTCAAACCATCTTTTGTGGCAAATGAATGCTGTCTTTTGTACGTCAGACAAAGGCACTTTCGTTTCAAGAAATCTAGGCTGCAATGAAGGGTTGTGCGAAAAGTCGCATTTCAAAGTCCGCACATGCATGAGGAAATACTTGAGAAAGGATACCTGCCCCTGATATACATTTCGTTTAAACGCCTGTAGTCTACGCAATCTTTGGCATTGACATCACTTTTTGGAGCAGCTAACACCGGTGAAGCCCATGGGCATTTCTACTCGAGTAGTGCGCCTAAGTCAATCTTTTCCGTGAGCTTCGAATCCAGAAGTTCACAATTTGTGGCCACTTACGGGACCCGCATTCCTTTCTCGGGGTTGTAAACACTTGTCTGCCATACGGTGCCGCAGTCAGTTAGGTTTCTCCGGCCGTTCTGTTAACATCAGAAAGAACGGCTGCAATAAAGTTTCGAGCCGTTGCTTCTGGCTGCAACTACCGGGACTAATGTACATGGCTTTATGGACTCTGGCTGGAAGTTAAGAAACTTACACCGCAAAGTTGGATGGAATTCTGTGGCCACGAATACAATCCCCAAGCCTTGTAAATTGGGTTAGCTCAGGTTCGTATTTCGACGGATAGCCGGTTCTAGCAAAAGTAATATTTGCCCGCTCCACCATGGGCAAAAGTATTTGAAGGCTCATGAGCACTGGTAAAGCCTAGGCAGATACATGAAGTGCTGCCTCCGGATTTTGCCATGGAAGCATATTAGTGTTGTGTCGCACCGAAGCGCCAAACAACAGAAGCACCCACTCAGAGGAAAAGCACACAAGGAACAAATTTAGTATGGCGACGACACACTTTACAGGGCTAAGACCAGCGCACCCTGGAGGTGCGACTGGGTACCTGTTACATTGCTCTATACATACATAACACTCATCCACACTTACATAAAAGAACACTAGTACACCAGTCTATTTGGAGGACGTCGAACTCTGCTCGACCGTCGAACTTCCTGAGCAGCTATGCTACTATCAGTATGCGGTGGCATGGGCACCTCACATTCGCCCTGTTCATCAACACACTCACTGTCACTCGATCCAATCTCCGAAGAGGCTGATCGGGACGAGCCTTCACTTCGAAAGCGCAAAGGGTCCGCATGCACATAACGAATCTGGTTAGCCACCCGCACCAGGTATGTAACCGGACTGATTACTTTCTTCAAAATTCCTTTAGCCCAGTTTACTCTCTCCCCCTTCATATTTCTGACCCATACTCTGTCGTCCACTTGAAAGAGTTTCGTTGGACCTCTGCGCTTGTCTGCCAGCTCCTTTTTCTTGTTCTGCTTTTCTCGTCGTGGAAGAGACGTTGCACCTGGCTTGAGCTGCGACAGTCGGATCCGCCGAAGCCGTCCCAGGAACAGCTCTGCAGAGGCCTTTCCATTACTTGTGTGGGGTGTCGTCCAGTAGGCAAGTAGGAAACACGGCAACTTCTCCTGGATATTCCGTCTCTTCTCTCGGAGGTCGTCTTGAAGTACCTGCTTGAGCAGCGCTCGCTTGACTGTTTGCACAGCTTACTCCGCGACGCCATCCGAAGCCGGGTGGTAGGGTGTCGTCATGGTGTGTACCACTCTCTGATCCTTCGAGAAAGTCATGAACTCCTCGCTTCGAAACTGGGGGCCTCCATCAGTCACCACTTCTTCGGGTAGTCCAAATTGTAAGTAGACGGCCATCAGTTTCTCGACTGTCTGGGGTGTGGTTGTGGAAGACATGGGCAGCACCTCAACCCATTTAGAAAAACTGTCAACCAAAACAAACAGGTTGGTTCCCGACTTGGTTGCAGAGTCCAAATGAATGCGTTTGAAGACCCGCGAGGTCATCTTCTGTGGCTGGAGTGGTACTTGAAAAACATCGTTTTGGACCGCTTGGCAGATCTCGCACGACTGCACCTTGTTCTCGATCGTGGGGTCGATTCCGGGCCACCACACATGCGTCCTTGCAAGTTGTTTCGTACGCACCATTCCTGGATGTTCTTTATGCAGGCTCTCGAAGACCGCAGCCTGTAGTGCCTGTGGAATCACGACACTTATCCCCCACAGGAGGCAATCCTGGTCTGTTGACAGCGTCGCTCACCTCTGCCAGAAGGGTTGCAACCCTGGATCTTACATGGATGTTGGCCAACCTCTCCTGGTGTGTTCAAGGACACGTTGCGGCAAGGGGTCGCTGAGGGTCTCCTTCCCCACATGGCACTTGAAAGAAGCGGTTGCTGTGTGGGTGAAAAATATTTCAACGTACTTTCTTCTCCCACAATAGTCTTCAGAGGAAGTCTTAATAGGACATCAGCATCCCCGAGCTCCACGCCCTTGCGGTACAGGATCTCGAAGCTGTACTCAGCAAGTAACAAGCGGCACCTCTGGCTCCTCGCAGCAGCTATGGTTGTTGTAGAATACTTAGGCCCCAGAATCGACGTTAGCGGGTAATGGTCTGTTACCTGGGTGAACGAAAGCCCAAAGAGACACATGTGGAACATCTTGACCGCAAATACGAGTGTCAAGGCTTCTCTTTCCACTTCTACGTAGTTCTGTTCAGCCACAGTAAGCGTCCTGGACGCAAACTCCCCAGTCTGTAGTCCCCGTTTCCCATGTCTTGGGTTAAGACTGCTTTGAGGCCGTAGCTGGATGCGTCGGCCGTCACTCGAAGTGGTTGACTAGTTCGTAGACGACAATCACCAAAGCACTGCACAATTGCTCTCTGCTTCTGCCTACAGCCTTTTGGCATTCTGCCGACCAATGCCACTTCTTGTCTTTCTTCAAGAGTTCGTACAAAGATCCCAGTGTGGCAGTAAAGTCTGGGAGGAAACAAGCATAAAAACCTAGCAGCCCCACAAATGCCTTTACCTTCGTCACGTTACTCGGTGCGGTGCCTTTTTGATAGACTCTACCTTCTGAGGGCATGGCTTCATACCCTGGTCACTCAATAACTATACCAAGTAACGCACTTCACGTCCAAAAATTGACACATGTCCTGACTGACATAAAGTTCATGTTCCTGAAAACGTTTCAACACTTCCAAGACTCTCAAGTTGCAGACATTTTGGTCTACGCCACCCACCAGTACGTCGTCAAGGTAGCACGCTACTTTGGTTAGGCCCAAAAAATCTTATCAATTACACTCTGGGAAATTGCTGGTGCGGCTTGAGACTCCGCTACGGCATACGTAAAAACTAAAACAATCCTAGGTGAGTGGTCACGATGAGCAGTTTCCGCGACGCTTCATCAAGGGCTAACTACAAGTGTGCTGTCTTTAGGTCCAAAAAAGCGAAGATGCTATACACCTGAAAGTTGTGAATACCTCATCTACCCTCGGAAATGGGTAGTGATCCACCGTCGCAGGTGGGTTTACGGACAAACTGTATTCACCACAGATGCGAACTTTACCCCTGGGTTGGGAACCACAACGAGAGGTGTTGCCCATTCACTAGTTTTTACAGGCCTCAGAATTCCCTGCGCCACCATTTACTCAAGCTCACTTTCTACTTGCTCTCTTAATGCGTATGGCACCACTCTGTGTTTACAAAACACAGGTTGAGAGTTTTCTTTTAGTACAATCCTTGCCTGAAAACCATTTATCGGCCCCATTGGACCTTCAAAGACGCTAGGAAACGACATTTTAAATGAGTCTGTCATCGTATCGTCCTCGATACGACCCACGCCCGACCAGTTAATTTCTAACTGCTCAATCCAGTCTCTGCCTAGAAAAAGCTGGCCGCTGGGCATTCGCGCATTTTGCTACAATCAAGGGTAAATTTTCGCTTGGTAGCTAAACGTTTTTTTACATTAACGCTCGCTACACCCTTGAAGGGCACCAGAGTCCCGGTGTACGTTCGGAGACGCATGTCACTCGCCTCGCAGGGCACGTGAGAAAACAAATTCGAATACATTCTTTCTGAAATCAAAGTAACTGCTGAACCAGCGTCGATTTCCATCGTCACGGGTTTTCCTTCGATTTCCAATACCTTCTGGAATGCCGCAAACGCGTCATTCTTTCGCATACAGATTACGCTCCTAGGTCCGCGCTTGGTGTTCGAAGTAGGCTTAGGCTTGGCCCTACATACCACCTTAGTGTGCCCCTGCTTCGCGTATTTGTAACACTTTGCTTTCAAAAACGGACACTTCTCAGAAGCATTCACGGTACTAGCGCATCTAAAACAAGGGCCTACCATTCACTGATACTGGACCTCTGGCGATGCAGTGGCGGAAGGTGGACACCGGGAGTGTCCTTCACCATCACCTTGAACGCGATCGACGTCCATTGAGTTCGGAACGCCGGGCTGTCGTATCTCAACCGTTTCGCGCAGAGAAAGTTTTTTGGCCAGGCCCACATTGAGAACTTCGTTGAAGTAATCATCGTCGAGCTGGATGAGTGTCCGCTGTACCTCAGGGGCGCGACACCCAGTCACGAGCCGGTCCCGAAGAGCCTGGTCGAGGTAGTCCTTGAACGCGCATGTCTGGGCGAGCTTCTTGATAGCCAAGGAGAAGTCCGCTAGGCTCTCACCGACCTCTTGATTTCTCCAATGGAACTTCGTGCGCTCTGCAATCACTGAGCGCTTGAGCGCGTAGTGGCGTTTCAAAACCCTCGGAAAGTACGTCGTACGATTTGGATACGGGCGAGTCTGGGACGAGCAAGGTTTTCAGAACCTGGTACGACGTTTTTTCGATGTAGTTCAGCAGCGTCATGGCCTTGTCTTCCGCCTTGACGGTGTTCACTCGAAGGAAAATCTCGAAGCGTTCAAGACACTCGTCGACGTAATCCTCCTCCGGCTGGAACTCCGTGAACTTCGGCATTGTGCTGTTTGCCACCTGTCACTCAGTGCATTTGATTTTCTCTCCGAGCCTCGTCGCCATTGTTTTGTCGCACCAAAGAGCCAATGAACAGACGCTCCCACTCAGAGGAACAGCGCACAAAGAACAAATATAATATGGCGAAGACACAATACAGGGCTAAGACCAGCGCACCCTGGTGGTGCGACTGGGTACCTGCTGCATTGCTTTATACATACACAACAATTAGCAATCGTACTTCACCGCCAGCAGGTAATGCAGATCTCGACGCCAAGTTCCAGTTCACATCCGTCATGCAAGGATTTACGTTTTTCTTTTTGCACAAGTCGAATACTGCATCCCCCATAAGCGATATGTTTGAGCGTGTATCTAGAAATGCGGCTTTTGAGGAACCCAGTGCATTCACAGATCTGCGTCGTTCAACAGACTTAGATGCGGGTTCGACTCTGCGTATCGCTGGAATGAGCACTGCTGGTGGCCATGCTCAAGACGTGTCACAGCCCAGTACATCTGTCGACGGTCTCTGGCTGCTTGGCTATCTATGCCGGCCATTCGTGGAGTTCAGAACATTGAACATTGAGCCGCCGGTGTTTCTTGGAATAGTACAGGGACTGGGCCGCCCGCCACGGTAGGCATCAGTGCAAAAGCGGTCGTACCGGGGTTCAACGTCGTGGTGGTCCAAACGGTAATATCATGACCCAGATTGCCGCGTCTTGGCCTCTCGGTGCTCGACGCCGCGGTGGTACAACCGGATATCTCTTCCCCATGTTTCGAGGGGGTCGACGCCATAACGGTCCAACCGGGTAGCTCTTATCCATGCCTCCCGGGGCTCGAGCCATACCCGTCCAAACGGGTATCTATTGTCCATCCATAACCGCGCTAGATGCCATACCGGTCCAACCGGGTATCACTTATCCATGCCTTCCAGGGGTTGACACCATACCGGTCCAAACGGGTGTCTCTTATCCATGCCCCCCGGGGCCCTACACCGTACCTGTCCAACAGCGTATCTCTTCTAGAAGCCCCTGCCGATCAACGCCCTAGCAGTCCAACCGAGTATTTCTTCTCCATACATCCCGGGGTTCGACGGCGTACCGGTCCAACCGGGTATCACATCTAGAGGCCCCCGCAATCATCGCTCTAGCGGTCCAAACTGGTATCTCTTCTCCATTCCTCCCGGGGCTCGACGCCGTACTGGCCAACCAAGTATCACTTCTAGACTCTCCCGGTATCACCACTCTAGCGGTCCAAACGGGTATATCTTCTCCATGCCGCCAGAGGCGCGCCGCCCTACGAGTCCAACCGGTTTTCTTTTCTAGAGGCCCCCGAGGGTTAACGCCCTAGTGATACGACCGCGTATCTCTTTCCCATGCCTCCCGGGGCTTAACGCCCTACTGGTCCAACCGGGTATCTCTTATACATGCCTCCCGGGGCTCGACGCCATACTGGTCCAACCGGGTATCCCTTATCCATGCCACCCGGGGCTCGACGCCATACTGGTACAACCGGATATCCCTTATCCATGCCTCCCGGGGCTCGAAGCCATACTGGTATAACCGGGTATCCCTTATCCATGCCTCCCGGAGCTCGATGCCATACCGGTCCAACAGGGTATCTGTTCTAGATGCCCCCAGAGATCAACGCCCTAGCAGTCCAACCGGGTATCTCTTCTTCGTGCCTCCCGGGGCTCGACGCCATAACGGTCCGACCGGCTATATTATCTAGAAGCACCAGGCATCAACGCCCTAGCAGTCAAACCGGGTACCTATTCTCCATACATTCCGGGACTCGACACCGTACCGGTCCAAGCGGGTATCTCCTATCCATGCCTCCCTGGGGTCGACGCCATACCGGTCCAACCGGGTATCACTTATCCATCCCTCAAGGGGCTGGGAACCGTACCTGTCCGAAAGAGCATCTCTTCTAGAGTCCCCGAAGGATCAACGCCCTAGCAATCCAACCGGGTATCTCTTCCATACATTCCAGGGCTCGACGCCGTACCCGTGCAACCTGGTATCTCTCCTCCATGCCTCCCGGCGCTCAATGCAGTACCGTTCAAACCGGCCATCTCTTCTCCATGCATCCCGTGTCTCGATGCCGGAGCGGTCCAACCGGGTTTCACTTCTAGAGGCCCACAGAGATCACTGCCCTAGCGGTCCAACCAGGTATCTCACCTCAATAGCTTGCATGGCTTGACGCCATACCGGTCCAACCGGGTATCTCTTCTAGAGGCTCCAAGTGATAACGCCCTACCAGTACAACCGGGTATATCTTCTCCGTACAATCCCAGGGCCCGACGCCGTACTGGTCCAACCGGGTATCACATCTTCATGGCTCCAGGGGCTCGACTCCATTCCGCTCCAACCGGATACCTCTTCTTGAGGCCCCCAGAGATCAATGGCCGTGCAGTGCAATCGGGTTTCATTTCTGCACACATCCCGGGGCTCCACGCCATACCGGTCCAACCGGGCACCTCTTCTGCATGCCTCCCGGGCCTCGATGCCATACCGGTCCAATCACGTATCTCTTCAAGAGGACCCCAGGGACCATAGCCCTAGCAGTCCAACCGGATATCTCTTCTCCGTACATCAGGGGGTTCGACGCCAAACCGGTTCAACCGGGTATCAATTATATATGCCTCTGGGGCTCCACGCCATACCAGTTCAACCGAGTATCTCTTAACCATGTCTTCCGGGGCTCGATGCCGTACCTGTTCGACCGCGTATCTCTTCTAGAGTCCCCCGCGGATCAACACCCGAGCAGTCTAACCGGGTATCTCCTCTCCATACATCCCGGGGCTCGACGCCGTACAGGTCCAACCGGCCATTTCTTCCCCATACATCGCGGGGCTCGACGCCGTGCCGGTCCAACCGGCCATCTCTTCTCCATGATGTCCTGGGCTCGACGCCTCAGCGGTCTAAGCGGGCATCTTTTCTAGAGGTCCCCGAGAATGAACGCTCTAGCGGTCCGACCGGCTATCTCTTCTTCGTGCCTTCCGGGGTTCGACACCATACCGGTCCAAACGGTTATCTCTTCTTCATGCAACCCGGGGACCGATGCCGTACCGCTCCAAGCGGGTATCTCTTCTAGACGCCCCCGGGGCTAGACGCCGTACCAGTCGAACCGGATATCTCTTCTCCATGCCTCCGGGGCTCGACGCCGTGCCGGTCCAACCGGCCATTACTTCTGCATGCGTCCCTGGGCTCGACGCCCCACCGGTCTATGCAGGTATCTCTTCTAGAGGCCCCGGGTATGAACGCCCCAGCACTCCTACCGGAGATCTCTTCTCCATGCCTCCCGCGACTCGACGCCGTAACGGCCCAATTGGGTATCATTTCTCCATGACTCTCGGAGCTCGATGGCGTACCGGTCCAATCGATTATCTCTTTCCCATGGCTCCAAGGGCTAGACGCCATACCGGTCCAATTGCGAATCTCTCTTCCATCAGTCACGGGGTTTGATGTCATACCAGTTTAACCAGGTATCCGTTATCTATGCCTTCCGAAGCTCGACGCCATACCTGTCCAAGCGGGTATCCCTCCTGGAGGCCTTCCGGGATCACTGCTCTAGCGGTTCAAATGGATATCTCTTCTTCATGCATCCCGGGGCTCGACGCCGTACCGGTCCAATTAGTTATCTCTTCTCCATGTGTCCCCAGGCTTGACGCCCTGCCGGTCGAACCGTTTATTTCTTTTAGAGGCCCCCGAGGGTTTACGAATAAGCAATCCGACCGGGTATCCTTTCTCCATGACTACAGGGGCTCCACGCCATACCGTCCAAGCGCGTATCCCTTATCCATGCCTCCGTACCTGTCCAACTGGGTATCTCTTATCCATGCCTCGCGGGGCTTGACGCCGTACCGGTCCAACCGAATATCCCTAATCCATGTCTCCCGGGGCTCGACGCCGTGCCAGTAGAACCGCGTATCTCTTCTCTATGCCTCCCGGGGCTCATGGCCGCACCGATCGGAAAGTATATCTCTGCTTCATGCCTCCCGGGTCTCGATACTTTACCGGTGAAAATGGGTATCTCTTCTCCAGGCCTGCCGGTGCTCGACGCCGTAGCGTTCCAACCGGGTATTTCTTCTCCGTGCATCCCGGAATATGTATCGCTCCTTCATGCCTCCCGTGTCTCAATGCCGTACCGGTCGAAATGGGTATCTCTTCTCCATGCCTGCCGTGTGCCCGACACTGTAGCGGTCCAACCGGCTATCTTTTCTCCATGCCTCACGGGGCTGGATGCCGTACCGCTCCAAGCGGGTATTTCTTCTAGACGCCCCCGGGGCTCGACGCCGTGCCAGTCCAACCGTGCATCTCTGCTCCATGCATCCCAGGGCTCGACGCCGTACCGGTCTAAACGGGTATTCCTTCTCTATGCCTTCCTGTGATTGACACCGTATCGGTCCAACCGGGTATCTTTTCTCTATGCCTCCCGGGGCTCGATGCCGTATTGGTTCAAATAGGGTATCTATTCTCCATGCCTCAGTGTGCTGGACGACGTAGTGGCCCAACCAGGTATCTCGTCTCCTTGCCCCCTGGGGCTCGACGCCATGCCAGTCGAAATGGGTATCTCTTTCCATGCCTCCCTGTGCTCGAAGCCGTGCCGGTCCAATCGTGTATCTCTTCTCTATGCACACAAGGGCTCGACGCCGTGTCGGTCCAACCGGGTATCTCTTCTCCACGCCTCATTGTGCTCTACGCTGTAGCGGTTCAACAGGGTATCTCTAATCCATGACTCCCGTGGCTCGACGCCCTACCGGTCCAACAGGGAATCTATTATCCACGCCTCCCGGGGCTCGACGCCACACCGCTATAACTGGGCATCTCTTCTAGAGGCTCCCAGGGATCAACACCCTAGCTCTCCAACCGGTTATCTCTTCTTCATGCCTCCCGGGGCTCGACGCCATACCGGTCCCACCGGGTATATCATCTAGAGGCCCCAGGGATCAAAGCCCTAGCAGTCCAACATGGTACCTCTTCTTCATACACCCCTGGCTCGACGCCGTACCGGTCCTACCGGGTATCCCCTATCCATGCCTCCCAAGGCTTGACGCCATACCGGTCCAACCAGGTATCACTTATCCATGGCTCACGGGGCTGACAGTCGTACCTGTTCGAATGGGCATCTCTTCCAGAGGCTCCCAGGAATCAACGCCCAAGAAGTCCAACCGGGAATATTTTCTCTATACATCCCAGGACTTGACGCCGTACCCTTCCAACCTGGTATCTCTTCTCCATGCCTCCCGGGGCTCAACGCAGTACCGACCCAACCGGCCATCTCTCCTCCATGCCTCCCGTGGCTCGACACCGTACCGGTTGAATCGGGCTTCACTTCTAGAGGCCCCCAGAGATCACTGCCCAAGCGGTCCAGCCGGGTATCTCTTCTCGATGGCATGCGGGGCTCTACGCCATTCCGGTCCAACCGGGTATTTCTTCTTCATGCCTCCTGGGGCTCGATGCCATGCCGGTCCAACCGGGTGCCTCTTCAAAAGGCCCCCAGTAATAACGCCCTACCAGTTCAACCGGGTATCTCTTCTTCATACATCCCGGGGCTCGGCGCCATACCGGTACACCCGGTTATCTCTTCTTCATGGCACCCGGGGCTTGACGCCATACCGGTCTAACAGGGCACCTCTTCTTGAGGCCCCCAGGGATCAATGTCCTTACAGTACAACCGGGTATCTCTTCTGCATGCCTCCCGGGGCTCGATGCCATACCGGTCCAACCACGTATCTCTTTTAGAGGCCCCCAGGGATCAACGCCCTAGCAGTCCAACCGGGTATCTCTTCTCCATACATCAGGCGGTTCGACGCCATTACTGTTCAACCGGGTTTCTTCTATTTATGCCTCCTGGGGCTCGACGCCATACCAGTCCAACCGGGAATCTCGTATCTATGCCTCCCGGGACTCGATGCCGTACCTGTTCAACAGGGTATCTCTTCTAGAGTCCCGCAGGGATCAACACCCTAGCCGTCCAATCGGGTATATCTTCTCCATACATCCCGGGGCTCGACGCGGTCCCGGTCCAACCGGCCATCTCTTCTCAATGCGTCCCTGGGCTCGACGCCGCACCGGTCCAAGTGGGTATCTCTTCTAGATGCCCCCGCGAATCAACGCTCTAGCGCTCTTACCGGCTATCTCTTTTCCGTGCCTTCCGGGGCTCAACGCCATACCGGTCCAAACGGTTATATCTTCTTTATGCAAAGCGGGGCTCGATGCCGTACCACTCCAAGAGGGAATCTCTTCTAGACGCCTCCCAAGGCTCGACGCCGTACCGGTCGAACTGGATATCTCTTCTCCATGCCTCCCGCAGCTCTACGCCCTATTGGTCGGACTGGGTATCTCTTTTTGAGGCGCCCTGGTATCAACGCCCTAGCGGTCCAACCGGACATCCCTTCTTCATGATTCTCGGAGCTCAATGCCGTACCGGTCCAACCGATTATTTCTTACCCATGCCTCCCGGGGCTCGACGCCATACCGGTCCAAACTGGGTATCTCTTATCCATGCCTCCCGGCGCTCCACGCCTTACTGGTTCAACCTGGTATCCCTTATCCATGCCTTCCGAAGCTCGACGCTGTACCTGTGCAACCGGATATCTCTTTACCATGGCACCTGGGGCTCGACGCCATACTTGTCGAACCGGGTATCACTTATCCTTGCCTCGCGAGGCTCGACGCCGTACCGCTCCAACCGGATATCTCTTATCCATGCCACCTGGGGATCGACGCCCTACTTGTCGAACCGGGTAGGTCTTATCCATGCCTAGCGGGGCTCGACGCCATACGGGTCGAACCGGGTATCACGTATTCATGCCACCTAGGGCTCGACGCCCTACTAGTCGAACCGGATATGTCTTATCCATTCCTCCCGGGGCTCGACGCTGTACCGGTCCAACCGGATATCTCTTATCCATGGCACCTGGTTCTCGACGCCGTACTTGTCGAACCGGGTATCACTTATCCATGCCTCCCGGGGCTCGACGCCGTACCGGTCCAACCGGATATCTCTTATCCATGCCACCTGGGGCTCGACGCCGTACCGATCAAACGGATATCTCTTATCCATGCCACCTGGGGCTCGGCGCCCTACTTGTCGAACCGGTTATGTTTTATCCATGCCTCCCGGGGCTGGACGCCATACCGGTCCAACCGGGTATCACTTATCCGTGCCACCTGGGGCTCGACGCCCTACTGGTCAATCCAGGTATGTCTTATCCATGCCTCCCGGGGCTCGACGCCGTACCGGTCCAACCGGATATCTCTTATCCATGCCACCTGGGGCTCGGCGCCCTACTTGTCGAACCGGGCATGTTTTATCCATGCCTTCCGGGGCTGGACGCCATACCGGTCCAACCGGGTATCACTTGTCCGTGCCACCTGGGGCTCGACGCCCTACTGGTCGATCCAGGTATGTCTTATCCATGCCTCCCAGGGCTCAGCGTCGTAGCGGTCAAACCGAATATCTCTTCTCCTGGGCTCCCGGGGCTCGAATCACTAGCGGTTCAACCGGGCATCTTTTATCCTAACCTTCCGGCGGTTGACTCCTTAGGAGTCTAAGCGCATTTTTGATGATTGACATTGTCATGTCCTGAGTTGCCGGGGTTCAACACCTAAAAGGTTTAACCTCCTGCCTTATGACATTGAGATGACGGGGCTAGGCCTTCGGGGGTGACCGCTAAATGGCCCAACCATGTATGTCATGGATGACAGTGATTTAAACGTGCCTACCGGGGGCAATCACGAGAAACTCTTCGGACTACTCATAGCCGTAAAAATCCGGGCTCGCAAAGGGCCTCGGTAATTCGGCAAGTGGCATGCTCAGGGCGGCCCTAAAATGACTGCGACACATTAACCTTTAGGACCGTTGTTCCGCGTAGCCGGCCGGCGGATATCAGAAGTCTGCCACCCTCGGCTCTCACAGTTTTTTTCTGCATCCACTATTAGGTCTGTTAGCGGCACTCTCGTGGTATGTGTCCTGGTTGGCGGCACCGGGAACAATGGAGCCAGGTCTTGTTTCCATCGTCTCCACGTGTCCTGTAAGAAAGGGTTGTTATCTGCGCGAACCTTCCACATCTCTCCCACGTACATGTTGCGGGCGATTAGAACGCTTCCCGCTTGGTAATTTGGAATCTGCGCGCTCGTTCCTCAAGCGTTCGCGAGACTCATTTGCGCAAAGAGCAAGATCCCTCGAGACATGCACCCGATGCTGAATTTAGCACGACGAGCTCTACGTATTGCTTTTTTCACACGTTACACCACCCGCACTCCTCATCTCACATAACTCTACACAGATACCAGTACGACTGATACTGGCACAGCCATAGCGGTCACAGATCATCATTTCAGTACAATACACACCGCCGTTCTTCCTCCCATGGGCCCATGCTTGGCGGAACTACACTCCATTGCAGCGTCTATCACATATACCTCCGTAGGCTCTTTTACCTCATATATTTCCATCATCTTCACCAACTCTATGGCCGCCTGCCGGCGACTCTTACACAACTCGCTTCCACTTCCCATAGCAGAACAAATAGAACGCAACCTACTATCACCCGTTGAGGTTGTCTGGATCCCAACTCATGGAGGCATGCCGGGCAACGAGAGAGTACGCACACTCGCCAGCGAAACGCTTCACCGAGCACCCGACATCCCCAGATCTGCTCAGACGTTGGCCGGTGCCTTACCTTCGCTCGTTTCATATAGACAACCCCGTGGAGTCGTTCCCCCCTCACCCACCCCAGCGCGCATCCACCTTCTACGAGGTCAACTCTCTGAGGATCATCACCTCTGCATCCACAGTGACGACCACCCAATTACCCATCACACCTTATGGATCTGCCATCCCCCCTCCCCCCCCTCCCTAACCCCACATCCCTGTTCTTCCCCCCAACCCCGAGTGGGTGGCTACGGCAACCACATTATCAGACCAAGTTTGCCTGGCTGCGTACGTCCAGTCGTATCTAGAGTACGCCACCAGAGGAGCCCTGGATTGAGGCCCCCTGCTCATATTCTTTGGGCCGAATAAAGTTTCAACTCTCGCTCTCTTTTTTCTCTTGGAACAGCATAGTCAGTTGTTTTATAGGTCTCACTGTGCCTTTCGTACTCCTCTATTTCTTCAGCACACTCTAAGATTGGTTCAAGGGCGCTTCTTCTCGGTGGAGAAGGCCGGTACCTGAGTTCAACAAGGATGTCTGTTGAATGGTCCATGCAGCCCGTGCCATCTCGTCCAGAACCCCAAAACTAAGCACCCTGAGATGATGGTGGAAAACATTAATGGCTCTGCTCTGAGGGGTAGCCCGTGCTACTTTTTCTGCATCCGGGGCTGTCGTGTCAACAAGGTCATTCAGCACCAAAAAGAAGATTTCGAACTTTCTAAGCGACATCTGCGATGTCAGTGTGCGGTCACGGACCTCGTCGTGTGTCCGGATTTTGTAATTTGGTGGCAGGAGCTCAGCTCTAAATTGCAGAAACAAAATACGGCATTGTCGAAAAATGTGTTTTTTTCCAAGGCATTGCGCTATCATTTAATGTTACCGGCAAGAGGCGAGCGAGTACTGTTTCGCCGTCAATTCCTTGACGCAGCTTCGTAGCGCCGGTGTTCGGAAACGACCATCGACACTGGCTTTTTTAAGCATACCCTCCAAAAACCGAGACGATATGGGGGAGTCGTAGTAGTCGCTGGGGGGGGTTGGGTGGTATAGCAGTTGCTGGGCTTGAGCGCATCATTTGCTCCCGTCGTAACTGAAGAGGCCTTACCACGGCCATCCTTAGTCCTGCTATACCCGTACGTCGATTATACACCTCCCGGGACTAGACTACAGGCTCCGCATCTGTTTTGTTTCCTGCTGACGGTGCATCCTTTCCTCACTTTGTAATTTTAGGAATAAGGGAGTTTCCCATTTTTATTTATGTTTTTTTATCTCTATGAGGACAACGTAGCTACTCGCCGAAAATATTTCAACTATGAATGCAGTGCAATTAAAGGCACCCTGACATATTTCTCTACTTCGTCCTCAGCAATTCTCGTACGAATTTGTGTTTTTGTCTTCCCACTATGCCAACTTAATGCAACCTCGCTTTACATTGCATCCACTACACTGAGTTACTAGGTGTCCTGCTGTTGCTAATGTACGCAAAGGTGCGCATGTGCTCTTCTTGAATCATTTATACAGAGTACGCTTTAACCTGTAGAACATTTCCCGAATGTCATGGGAATTCTACAGATGACCTCTTTTTGACATGCACGTACTTGGTCTTTCAAGCTATATCGCACTGGCTCTTCCTCGAAGAGGACTGCGTGTTGTCGCAAATCGCAACGGGCGGTTGCTTCGCCGGCCGGCAGTGCGCGTTGCGGGTATATCACTGGGGAGCAATTAAACCGCTCCTGCATCCCGCTGCCTCCCCCCCCTCCCCTTTCTCACGCCGGTGAGCCGCGACGTTGGGCGTTTGTATCTCTGGGGAGCGTTAATCAGGCGCCACAAACTGTCACCAGGAAGGGGCGCGAAGGCAAGGGGGCGTGGGGGGGGTTGAAACGCCCAGTGGTACACGAGTAACGCCAAATGCCAGCCGGCGCAGCAACCGCCCGTTGCTACGTGGGCAACCGCGGCGTCCTCTTCGAGGAACAGCCGATCCGGCGCGAGCGGGGTTGCCATTCCGAGTATCGACTATCGTTTGTGAATACACCGGCACGCCACCACCCTGTGCGTGTGGCGACACCCGCGACTCGCGCAGGTGCTGTGGCGGGCGATCGTCCAGGGTGCCACTGACCCTATTGACGCCCCTCTGCGCTGCGCTATAGATTTGTAAATATTGGAATTCGGCCAAGCTACTGACGACAGCGTATGATCTAATGTTTCTATTGGATGAAGGCGCTACACATCGAACCCAAAACCAGATTTTCAGAAATGAGTGATGTAGAAGCAGTAGTGATGCATGATCACACGCTGGTACGATGGTCATCAAGATGGAAATGGCCTGGGGAGAGGACTAAACCAAGGTCCCTTGATTCTGCAGTGCGAGCTTAAGATACATGTGCTTCGAGCTAGTGTGCGCTAAAGTACCTCAATGTTTTCGTGTTTGTTTAGCAAGCAGCGTGAGAAATCAAACGCCGTGAGTGCCACACAAGCTATTTGTTTTGGTAAAAAAAAGCAGATCTCTAAAACAAAAACCTATGCTACCAAAATATGTGGTTCTTGTGAAAAGAGAGACGGCGTCTTCCTATAAGCAATGCAAGTTAAAAGCGAAATACAAAGGTATACTTGTGCAGGTGGACCTGCTGCCTTATGAAACCTACCAAATTGGATATATACCTTGTAAATACTGCTGATTGGGAGAGTTTATACGGCATAATTTCAAACAAGTGCACAGGTCGACAGTCACTCAAAAATCTAAACACGCATATTATGTGCCCAAAAAGGGCAGAACCATCAACTCATAATCGATATTTAGTCAAACTCCATGTTCTTCAACCCCAATGAATAGGATGCCAGCTCAACAGTAAAGAGAGAGTAAAATGAAAAGTCAAGGAAATGGGAGAAATGTTAAAATACAAGAAAAATGAGAGAATTCTGGTAACAGGAAAATACAAGAATAAATAATAACACTGCTGAGAACAAGAGTTACAAAAATTACAAAATTAATGACAAAAATTAATCACAAATGTATATAAGCCAGGAGACAGGCCGGCCTTCTGTCGAATTCACTCTTGGTTCGAATTATTAATGATTTGAGAAAGTACAGAATTTAGAAAAACTGACAAATATAATTAAAAAATTAATCTGAAAAATAGAGAAAAAAAATGGGGATATACTAGCCTACTGTCGAATACGCTTTTTGTCTAAATAATCAAGTTCGTGTTTCCCCATAAGCTTAAGAACAAAATATTCGATCACCTGTAATCCCGTTGTACAATGGTCCGCACTTTTATACTTTTTCGTATGAGCCGGTTTCTACTTTTCCCTAACACAGCACAGTTGTCGAATCGCGCTGAACAGCCATAACCGCTACAGGGAACGCCTAAGTGACCAGTGATGAGATCAGGGGTCTCCTAAACAAACCTCCAATTTTTTTAGAAAATTTGTTTTGTCTTTTCATCTTCTTGCTCCCTTCTTGTGCAGCCCGCTTGTACCTTTTGTTTAATTGCATGATCATTAGAGTTTGTTGCTGTGCTTAATCAGGTGGGCATATGCACAGGAGCAGGTTTGTCTAATGTACATTTCCCACATGAAAGGGGCAATGAACAGACCACCCCTTCAACACAGGCGACAAAGGTTTGTATGTGCTTATTTGTGGAGATGACTGCACCAACTAAAGAGGTGCCTACTTTTTTGTTGGTTCTGTAAAATGTGTGTGGTGCTGAGGCAATTACGTTCAGATTTGCTGTGTTTGCTATTTTCTATACATGAGATGGATGGTGCATATATGGTGTGTCTTTCGGTTTGGTTGTCCTGTCTCTGGGCGTTTTGAGCCGTTACTTTGCATGATTTTTCCCGACGTTCAAAAGGGAAGAAGATATCCAGCTGCCCTGAGCATCATCACTTGCCCGTCGAAGCTCATCTGCAATGAATATATGTCTGGTGGGGCATCAAAGAACTTAAGGCACAACCTCACTGTGCATCTTCTTGCTCGCATGGATTGTACAGAGCTGAAAGGTAAAAGCACATGGAGTCGAAAACCCAGGAATTTAATAATCCCTCGACGGCATTTTATAGTGAATTTCCAGAAGATTCACACGGTTCTCAGGTTGTAGAGAACGTCATCTACCCTGGTTGTGAATTTGGTATAATATGCAACAAAGAATATCAAAACATCGTCAACGTATCTACATATTCTCAAAACCTTCGATGTATTTATTCTTTGTAGTAGAATCCTGTCGTTCTGTGCAAGAAAGATATCACTAACCACTGGAGCAATGCTGTACCTATACATAGTCCCGCCTTTCGTAGGCAGGCATTTCCATCCCAAGCAGTGAAGGTGGAATTTAGATTGAATTTGAGCAAGTTAAAAAACATACGTTGTGACACAATAAAAGCAATTACACCAAAAGCGTCAGTGACGTCTTTTACGCACTTTAGTAGATGTTCTCGGGGTAAGCAACAATATAGGTAATTAACATCGATAAAAATATATTTAGCACTTTATGACGATGATATTTTCAAAGCTGAACACGTCTTAGAAACATCGACCCAGGTAGGAATTAAATATTCGGTACATTTAGCCTCTGCAGAATGAATATTGACACCATTTTTTGCCCAGCTCTTCTTCCTGATACAATGGCCCTTAGGGGACATCGTGCTGTGTGTTTTTTTGCGCTGAAGGATAATTTTAGTTCAAATTGTTGCTGCGATCAATGGCCGAGCAGAGCTTTTTTAATCAAGCGATTCATAACATTGTCTTTCCTCACGCATAATCTTGCTTCAGGGAACTTTTTCGTGGCAGTTGTAGTAGCTTCAAATGATTTTAATTCCTTAGCTCTATACGTTTCTCTATTAAGGACTACAAAATCACCTTACTTTTATGTATGACGAAACGGGAGCGGGGACTAAGCGCGCATGTTCACGAGCAATGATCTTGAGTGCGTGTTCCTGACGCCATCGGACGAAAGACCTGCCGGGCAGAACATCGTTCCTCAGTATTAAATGATGTGCCTATCAACTGGCGACGAGTAAGACGACGGACCTATTGCCTCGGAAACCATGGCTACCCACGGCTCCATGGAGGAGTTCTCCGGAGAGGGCTGGTCGTCGTGGGCGGAGCGGCTACGATATCACTTCGAAGCAAACGACATCGAGGACGACCCAAAGAGGCGCGCCGTGCTCCTGACACTGTGTGGCCCGACCACTTTTGAAAAAGTGAAAGCACTGGTGGCACCAAAGACGCCAAGTGATTTACGAACTTGGACAAGGAAGACTAGAAGGACACACATACACGAAGGCGCAACTAACACGTTGTTGTTAGTTGCGCCTTCGTGTGTATGTGTGTCCTAGTTTTCCTTGTCCAAGTTCGTAAACCATAGCAGCGCAGAACAAATACAATGAGTAACCAACTAGCCCAAACCCAAGTTTTATTGACGCGAAGTGAGTTTTCGTTCGAAGAACTTTTCAACTAGCTCCAAGTTCACTTCAATCCGCGCCCGTCGGAGCTTTTCAGCCAATGCGTATTTCAACGAAGAGACCAGCTACCGGCAGAGACCATGACTGCATACGTTGCAGCACTAAAAAAACTTGCTGCAGATCGCAATTCTGGAATGGTACAGCCGGCTGCGACCTGCACCTTTACAGCTGACCTGCCAAGCCGTTCGAACGCCGTAGAATCGGCTGGAACCGTGGCATTTGGTGCGACTACCACCTCGGTCAAAGTGACAATGCTCTCTATGGATATAATTCCTCGCGATCGTTTTGTTTCCGGGCTTTGGGACGAACACCTGAATCCACGCCTCTTCGCAGAAGGGACTTGACGTTTCTCAAGGCCTTTGATATAGCCGTACGAGCGGACAACACCAAGGACCATCAGCGAACAGATCAAGAAAGACTTCCAGGAAGTCAACAAAGCAGAAAAAATCACGTCTGACACACCAACGGCACGATGAGGCCACCGCAACATCTTCAACGCCGTGTTACCGGTGTCAAGAGCTCCACAGCCCGAGTTCAAGCAACTTCCGCCCGTCGCAGTGCAGATACTGCAAGAAGGTGGGTCATATTGCAAAGGCTTGCATGAAGCAAAAAACGGCTTCTGACAAGAGAGCCATTTACCTGGTTGACCCGCAGATAATTTCTGGCTCGGCTGCTCAAAGGTCAAGTCAGTTAAGCTCACTGCAGGACATCAACTCGTTGAGAAGTGAGCCGACGGCAACAAAAAATCTCGTGGTGGGCCTCCATGTGGAGGGTGTCCCTCTTCAAGTTGAGTTGGACTCGGGGGTGGCATGCTCACTCATCAGCGAAGAAACGTTTCACGCAGCTTGGCCCAGGCAACCGCCCAAGTTCTCATGCGATAACGTCGCCCTGCGCACCTGGTCGGATGAAGGTCTGGAATCTCTGGGCACAGTATATGTCTCGGTACGGTGCAAGAACTTCAGGGTGAAGTTGGCGCTCCTCGTGATGAAGTTTCCTGGTTGCAATCTGCTTAGCCGTAATTGGTTTGAACCTCTTCGTATCGGACTGAGCGGTGTTAATCACATCTTGCACGACAAAAGCTTGATCGATATCATTGAAAAACACGCTCCAATATTTGACGGTGACTTGAACAAGTACAAGGGTCCGGCCGTGAGTCTGGAGCTGCAAGAAACTGCTACGCACATGTTTCTAAAAGAACGAACAGTGCCGTTCGCACTGAAGCCAGCGGTTGAACCAGAATTGCAGCGCCTCACAGACCTAGGCGTCCTGGAGCCTACTCAACACATAGAGTGGGCCACACCTGTCGTGGTGGTCCGAAAAAAGGACGGCACCATTCGACTATGCGGGAACTACCGCAGCACTATCAACGCCGTCACACGCAAGGCTGCGTACCCTCTACCAACCATATCAGAAGTACGAGCAGATCTCCATGGAGGCAAGATATTCTCCACGTGCGATCTTGCACAAGCTTACCAGCAACTCAAGGTCCCCAAGAGCACTGCCGATATACTAACAATAAACACCACCAAGGGTATTATCGGATCAAGCGCTTGCCCTTTGGAGTGTCAGAAGCACCGGCAATTTTTCCGCGGTGCATGGATCCGGCACTGGCAGGGTTACCGGGAGTCAGCACCTACATGGACATTGTCATCGTCTGTGGATCCACACCGAAGGAGCACGCTCAGTGTATAGACTCCGTCCTTTCACGGCTCATAGCAGCCGGCCTGCGACTACAGAAAGCCAACTGCCGTTTCGGGGTCGCCAATATTACCTACCTGGGACACCGAATCAACTCAGCGTGGATACAGGCCACAGACGACAAGCGGAGAGCAGTCAAGGAACTGCCCGAACAGACCTCCAAAGCCACTCTACAGTCATTCCTTGGAATGCATGCATTGCACGATCGATTCTTGAAAAACAGAGCCACGGTGGCTTGTGTACTATACAAGCTGCTGGAAAAGAACGTTCCCGGGAGATGGGAGAAACAGCATGCTGCTGCTTTCAAGAACCTCAAGATGCTGGTACTAAACAAAACTACTCTGGTTCACTACGATGACACAAGCAGCTTGTTTCGTCTTGTGATGCTTCACCATACGGCGTGGGAGCAGTCCTGGCTCAGTTAGATCAACAAGGCAGGGAAGCTCCCAACGCGTTCGCATCGAGGACACTCGGCGAGGCCATGTGAAACTACTCACAATTGGACCGAGAGGGGTTGGTGGTGGTATTTGAAGCCATTCATTTTAACCAATACGTCGCTGGACGCAAGGTTGTGATTGTAACTGATCATCAAACCTTGCTCGGCATCCTAAGTTCCCATAAGCCTGTGTCTCAGGTTCTCTCTCCAAGAATGCGACGCAGGTGCGTTAAGCTATCGGCATACGACTACCATTTGGACTATAGACCAGGAAAGAAGCACCAGAACGCGGATGCGTTAAGTCGGCTACCCTTTCCCAACAGCGAGGACGAACCGTGTCCTCCAAGTGATGTGCTGATGATTTAGGCGTCCATGTGCTCACCCCTAACGGCCAGCAGGATCGCACAAATTACGCAAGTAGACCCAGTTCTTTCCGGAGTTTTTAAAGCTGTACAGCGAGGAACTCTCCACCAGATAAAGAGGCGACGTTCCCGCCTTTTAAAAAGTTAATCGCCGAGTTGTCTACACAGCGAGGATGTCTGATCTGCGGGTCATGGATCATCATTCCAACCGCTGCACGTGCCGAAGCAATGAATCAGCTCCAAGGAGGACGAAAGGGAATTGTGTCCATGAAGTTGACAGCTTGTAGCCACTTGTGGTGGCTAGCCATCGACAGAGGTTAAATCGACAGTTGGCAACTGTGCTGCCTGTCAGGAGTCCAGAGCGCTTCTTCACAAGGTACCCTTGCCAACGTGGGAAGAACCGTCTAATCCCTAGTACAATATACACCTGGACTCCGTGGGTCCTTTGGAGGGGCAGATGTTCCTCGTCATTGTAGACGCTCACACCAAGTGGAGTGAGGTGTGCTACATGACATCTGCCACATCCGCATCAGTCATTCGAGAGTTGCGAGCTCTATTTGCAACATATGAACTACCAAGGAAGGTAGTGTCCGACAATGGATCGGTCTTCGTGTCAAGCGTAATGACCGACTTGTACCAGAAAAACAGAATTCAAGCCGTAATCAGTGCTCCTTACATTCGGGCTACAAACGGTCAAGCTGAGCTGTTTGTCTATGAATTAAAACAAGGATTGGAAAGAGGCAAGAAGGGACACGTCATTGAGAGTTGCGAGACCACTTTACAAGCAACATATAACAGTATCTACTTCAGCCGGAAAAACACCTGCCTTCATGATGTTCGGCCACGAACTGGCTCCAAACTTAAGCAGACCGATGCCGTCCCCGGAACGAGAACGACAACCACAAGAAAAGATGCCTGCATCCAAGGCTCTGCAAGGGAGGGAGCCGGTGGTTGTCATCAACTTCAGGGGAACTCCCAGGTGGATCGACGGCACATTTGTGAAGAGGATTGGCACCCGATCTTGGCTGATACAAACTGCTTGGGGAAGGATCCGGAGGCACCTCAACCACATACGACGACGTTTATCTTCGTCGACTTCGCCCGCAGCGTGTGAAATCAACGGTTCTGACCACCCTGATGTCTGTCCACGCCTACAAGACGCTCCTATGGAGGAAGGCCCAACAGCTGGTGATCACGGTTCGGTATTCATAGAACCACGCAGGATAAATCCACCAAGGACTAGACGTCCCCCAGACCGGTATGGTGACTATGTCTGAGGTTGGAAGGATGTTATGTATGACGCAACGGGCGTGGGTGACTAAGCGCGCACGTTCACGAGCAGTGTGCTCGAGCCTGCATTCCTGACACCATCAGACGAAAGACCTACCGGGCGGATAACCGTTAATTAGTATTACATTATGTACAGTCGGCACGGAATGAAACGCGAACAGTGGGTGCATGGTTTTCGCTAGATGCTGCACCACCTGAACCAGATGGGAGCTGCAAGAAGATGGCTCCTCCTTCGATGTGTTAGACTCTTGCTCAGTGCATCCAAACCTTCGGTGTTGCGTCTCTAGGTGACTCAGCGTGGGTCGAAAACCATGCGCTCCTTGTTCGCGTTTCATTCCGTGCCGACTGTACATATCACCATCTTAATCGGCTGGTATAAGAGACGTGAGTTATTCTTTCAGTTCGTCACTACCTTGTTGATAAGAAGAGGCGAGATAAGCGGTTTCTATTCAAGAAGTAAGTTCCTTCCTTTAAAGGTGCATTCATTGACCTCAGACTCCGGAGCACGTCTCGACACTTCTCTGACGATGTAAAGCAACTCTGTTTCTGACAGCGCGTGTTGAACTGCAAACTTTGTGCCAAGATTGATGACGTAACTCACATCTTCTGGCAGACGAATTTTTCCGCGTGTTGTATGAACTGGGATGCTTGAAGCACTATCGTTTTTAGTATACTTAATCTTAGGTGCCCCAACGTGAGCCGCCACAAACAAAAAGTCGTCCGTTCACTTAGGGATACCTAATTTTGACACTTTCGTCTGTCTACTTAGAAATACACGTTATTGTTGAACTGTTTAACGTTTTCATAAATACAGAATATGAGTTAATGGGTCCGCGCTGTGTGAGTGTATTTACGCGCTTGGACTTTTGAGAGACTGTTGACCTGTGCCCTGGTTCGTAATTATGCCTTTCCAATTCGGTGAAAACTCAGTATTAAATGGTTTTATTTCATATAGATCGGGCCCTTTTAAGGACCTTCTGTTGACCCCAGGTGAGGTGGTAACTTTGGCTTTATATATTCCAAACACGCTCCATGGAGTGCTGCGTCTGAGTACACATGTTGCCACGGAAAATCAGGTCTCACTTTAGATGCTTTGCCCCGCCTGTCGGCAACGGTAAGAGGAATTGCCAGTTTCTTGAGTCCGAAAGGCATCGACAGGCACGACACTGCATGCATAGCTTTTACATAAAGTTGAAAAATAAAGCGTAATCTTATCTAGACAGAAGAAAATGGCAAGATTACGCCACCCTAAGTGAACGGACGACATACTTTTTTGCGGCTCATCCTTAGGCACGTTAGAGCGTGTACAACAAAAGAAGATCGCGCTTGGAGCAACCCAATGTATACGATCTGTGACAAAATTCATTTGCCAGAAGATGTGAGGCATGTTTTCATTCATGGCCCAAAGCTTGCAGTTGAGCCTACGCCGTCAGCGCCAGAGCGGCCTTCCATCGTCAGAGGAGTGCCAAGACGCACTCCAGAGTCTGATGTCAATAGACTCTTCTCTGAAATACTGGTCGTGTTCGATACGAACAAACTGCCGGTCTCACCTCTTTCTACTAAGAACATAGAGACTTCCTTTAAAAAAAGAAATCACTATCTTATGCCAACCGATAAAGAAGGTGGTTTGATGTGATGAAAGAAGAAACGTATGAAGCTAAGCCGTTAGAAGAGATTGAAATCACTCTTCAACTGCTACATTAGGTCACCTTGAGCAAGATTAAACGAGGTAAGACAATATTGTGAATAGACTCAATTAAAATAAAAACTTTGCTCCTTTTTTGATGGCAGCAATATATAGAGCCTTAATTTATTTTCAGCCCAATAACACGTGAACCAAAATGTCACCTTAAAATCACTCTCTCAGAATGAGGAACATGGTAAATATCGGTGACAATACTCCTTCTGGAGAGATAAAACGTAGTAAATATTTTTTAGAACATCATAGTCATGAAAAGCTAAATATTTTCTATCGATATCAAGAACCTATGTTATTCCTTACCCCATGAGCGTCTCCGAAAGTATACGGAAGACATCACTGATGTTTTTGATGATATCGCCATTCAAAATGCGGCAGGACTGTTCCAAAGCCAATATTTGGTCTTACTCAATATCATTCTGAAGTCAAACTTCGCTGCTTGGGGTAAGTGTTTGGGTTAAAACGGGAGTAGGTATTAGATCAAGCATTACTACACTGCTTAGTGACATCTTCCTTGCACATCACGACATGATTCTACATTATACCAGGTGTTTGTGAGAAATCGGAACCCAGCATTCCGCACAGCCAAAATAAACTAGACATTACGGGGAGCTTCAACTCCGTCAAGATCTAGCCCCAGACGTTTGAGCAAGATGCCAAAATATCTACACTCACCACTACAGGAACAAGAAGTCAGAGATAAATATTTTGTTTGCTTTTGCGAAGATGCCGTCCGTGAGAAGCAGCAGAAAAAATGCCCCTTTTAACCACCGCATCTCACAGATGACGCCAGTATTTTCGATGCTTCCCGCCCTCCCACGCTTGTCTAATCCCCACGACTGGCAGCCAAGTTAAACTACATGACAAAAGTGTTGAATTCTTGCCCCCAACGTTGCAGGTTTTGAATGCAAGGCAACAAAACTAAATAAAATATGTGAAATTGTAGTCACTCGGGTTTTGTATCAATGGGTGTCTTGATAAATACCGAAGCATACGTCCTGTTTCTGTCTTCACGAACGCCTACAGTCATCTACGTGCACCTGCATTCATTGCTAATAATCAGCTTTATTTTACGACCAACAGGAATTCTTTATGCGGCCATTAACGCTCATGCAACGAAGGCAGGTCGTACTTCGGTACACCAAACTGAGGAGCTTCGAATGGTCAAGTGCAATCTTTTTTCGAAGTAAGGCTTACGGCCATATTCGAAGTGGGTGGCGTGGATGAGGGCCCGGCGCTTTGCAGAATAATATAATGTCAAGAACAAAACGCACGTCTTCTACTTCCCCTTCTCGAAAAGAAGAGCTGCTCTTCGCCATCGTCGGAGCCTTCGAGAAAGTTCCCCACTTCTCTTGGGAAGTGCCGCGGGTTTCTTCGGTATATCCACGCACACCGTGCGTAAAGCTATCGGCGAGATGCCCACGTACAAGCTTGGCCTTATTCATGAGTTGTTGCGCGGAGCCTACGAGCAGCGGCTCTAATTGTGCCGAGACGAGCTCCTCAGGATTGCACAATATCCATCACATCTGCAGTTTCTGTTGCCTAGGGATGATACAACATTCCAACTTGACCGGCAGGCGAACACTCAAAATTGCCGATATTGGAGTTCGACAAATCCGAACTGGACGCACGAGAACACTTTGCAGCCGCCGATTGTAACAGTCTGGTGCGGGATCTGGAGAGTGTTCGTCGTTCGTCCCTTTTTCTTAAGCGATAATGTAACTGGAAGCACCTAAATTAAGATGATGCCTTATGAGTTTCTTGACTTTGAAGCACTGTACATGCAGTGGAACGTATGCATTTTTATTCGGGAGCTGGCGTCACCTCGTCGATCGACGAGTGTTAAGGCAATGGCTGGACACACAATCCCATGACGCTCGATGGGCCGACGATCGCCGAAAATGGAGTGGCCGCCCCGATCGCCAGACCACACAATATGCGTTTTTTTCATTTGGGGGTTTGTGAAGTTTGAATATATAAGGGCCGAATCGACTCGACGCCTTAAAGCAGCGCATAGAGGCAGTGTTCGCTTTCATCACGGACGAGATGCGAGCTGCTGCGTTCGGTGATTACGTGACCAAACTTGGCCTAGGCACTTGGCGCCCAGGAGGCCACATCAAAGCTCTGGTTCGAACCGAATCACAACCGTAGTTCCCTGCCTAGAACTGTTCTAACAACAACGAAACGCACGAATACCTTCACGCGGAGTGTATGGTTTATTTATTCTAGTACCATGACACAGGCCTTTTTTAGGAGGGTGTCGTCACGGCGCCTGGCCACTCTTGACGCACCTGCTGTCCCGTGTTTCTGAATGCCCAAGAAAAGTGTATTTCTTGAATGTCCCTTGTTCTCTCCTCGGATATCTCTACGCTTTATTACCTTCATCTTATACAGTCCGGTGTCGCACACAACATTACACCTGTAAGTCAGTGGAAGGCTCACCTCACAACAAAAATGCAAAGTCAGCGGGTGAAGCAACCAAACATATTTATCTACGATAAACAAAATCAATATAGAAATAGACAACTTAGCATACCTAACTTGAGTTTAAAAACAGTCCACAAACAACCTGGAATTGTACCGAAACCGAGCGCAGCACCTGAGAAGCGGTGTGGCGGTGCTGTGCCCCCCCCCCCCCCCAAAAAAAAAAAAAAAAAAAAAAACAGACAGAAACTCGAAATTAACCAAGAATCCTTTGACGATTGAGGGACTGTCTGTGAGATGCGGTCGCAAACAGAGGCATTTCTTCTGCTGCTTCTCACGGACAGCGTCCTCTCGTAGGGAACACAGTTTTTTACATCTAAATTTTTATTCCGGTAATGGTAAGCATTGCCATTTTGTCATCTTGCTCTTATTGTTCGGGCTACGTTTTAACGGAGTTCGAGCACTCCGCAATGTCTAGTATGTTTATGCGCTGTGAAAAGCTGGGTTCGGATTTCTCACAAACACCCTGTAGGTTGGATACATCAAATGTAATGAGAGCATGAAGATGCGTTGATGACTTTTCTATATTCCTTGCTGCGGATAGTGCCAATTTTACAATCATGGTGAATGATGTTCTTCACAATTTTTGAAAACTGTATGAATCCTTTTAAACTCACCTGCGAGCTGCCGATCAAAGTTGGATTACGATCTCTGGGTCTTCGAATATATGTGCTACCATTTCACATCTGAAGTTACCATAAATCCAGGGGAAAGAAACCTCTTCTACCATTCAACTCTGCACATTCCATGCTATTAAAGAAAGGCATAGGGAGGATATGCCTTAACAGCTTGCACGTCAGGTCATGCTCACATTAATTTCGGACGAATTTCGACGGGCAAGTATCACAGCAGAGGTCCGCGGGATATCATTTTCCCGTATTGGTGTCGGTAACAGAGGTTATCCACAGAGAAATCAAGCTAGGTAGCGGCGGATGAAGTAACAGTTACAGGACAACCACGGCGGTTGTCGTGCCATATATGAATAATCTATCTCAATATATAAATAAAATAGCAAAGGGAGCGAATGTGAATGTAGTTTTATAAGCACCACAGAAACTTTAAAGCCTCGGCAAAAAAGAGAACGCCTCCTCAATCTGCACACTCAGCGACACAAATAAGCACAGATCCAACGTTGTCACTTGTGTTGAAGGGTTGGTCTGTTGATTTCTCCTTGCCTGTGGAAAATTGTACAGCGGACAGAGTGGGCGGTGTTCAAATGACTACGTGCGTGAGCATAACAAAAACATTAGTAATGACAACTCTTCACTTAGGCGTTCACTGTACGCAGTCTGACTGTTTTGCGCGATTGCACAACTTTGCTGTGTTCAGTAAGAGTAAAGCTCGCTCCCTCGAGAATTATGAAAGCCCAAAATATTGCACAACGGAATGCCGGAGCTGTATCACTCCGTCCTTAAACGTATCGAAAAAAATACTCAAATATTTATTCAAAAGGTGCATTCAACTGTAGGCTAGTATATACTCTGGATTTTTTTTTTAAATATTATTGCAAATAATATTTGTTAAGTTTTTGTAACAGCAGCACTTATTTGTAAATCAAGGACTATTTAGACCAAGAGTCTATTCAACATATAGCCAGCATGTCCCCATGTTTTTGTATTTATGTGGATATTTTGTGTAATCATTTTTTTGTAACTTTGTTCAACTCTTGGACTCTGGAATGTTTTCTGGTTATACTTTATTTTTGCAATTTATTTTACTTTCTCTAGTATTCTTTCCGTTTACTTCTTCTCTACCTTGCCTCCCTTTCACCTGACTCAATTGCCATTTCACTCGGTTATTGGGCTGGCCGACCTTGGCGTCCAGTATAAAAGGTCTGTCTAGACTCTAGATCTAAGATATAAGTTGATATTTCAGCGCTGTGTGAGTGTACTTTTTTGTGTTCAGAGTTTTGAGTGACCGTCGACCTGTGCGGTGATTCCTAATTAGAAGACATAACGGGGCACCAACAAACTTAGATGTCCTGCACGAGTACTGCACCGGCCGACGCGGTGAAGCAATACGGTTCTTCAGGAAGAGTCGGAGAGACTGCAGGACGATTGGTCAAAGGATGGCCGAATGTCAATGACATACCATGAGCTGCGGAAGCCAGCCATACCAGTTTCCAGAGAGGGCTTATTCGGCGACCGCCGCTGTTCCCCGCGCCGCAAGGAATTTGCCGCGTATACTCTCGATTCAGGGGTGGAGTCTGGGAATTCGCCGCCGCCTCTCTCTCCCGTAAAGAAAGGAGCGGCATTTTGATGCTCGACTTCGAGCCAGGCAAGCCGCCGTCGAACGATGCCATTCCTCTGATCAAAATCATGTGCTCACTGTGTTTATATTAAAATATGTAGATATATTAACCTCACGTATTGAGTTTCATTAGCCCAGAGTTTCTAACGCGCTTTAGTTCACGCGTCCCAAGATAACGTTTCCCCACGGTACGAGAACGCGATGCCGACGCCCGCCGGCATTGCTCTGACTGTAGAAACTATCGCTGTGACTGTACCCTCAACTAACACACGCCTGTTTGATATGCTCTGAAATATGTGACGTTTCGCATTAAATATGCACAATCGCTGTTCTTTGCTGACGATAGTAAATTGTTGGCGCTATTAAATTCCGTTGATATCAATTCGCCTGTTCAGCGAAATATGTTTTATTTCGACGTGGGTTCATTCAAGTGGACTTCTATTTAAACCAGAAGCGAAAAATATGGGCTCATCTAAAATGCGTCGTTTTTATTTTTTGCGATGCATTGCAATGCACCATAACGGTGCATTGCAATGCTGCCGTTATGCTAAAAGTATCCGTAACAAAGAAGATTTTGTGGATTCTCTAATTAATTTAAATGAGTCCCTAAATTCAGTTACAAATGCATAATTTAAAGACATCAGTACCCCACGTGTTTTGCAACTATGTATTAAAGGAAGTTTTTTTTTTTTGTTTAGTTGTAACTTTCTCTTTTGAACACGAATCTGGCGTGTGTGAAAAACAGCGTCCTCGCGGAGGAGCAGCCAATTCGGCGCGAATGGCGGTGGTATGCCGCGATCAACAAATCATTTACCAAAACGCCGGCGGGCCACCGCCCTGTGAGGGAGGGGGTGTCATAAATTCCACATCGTTTTCTATTGTGCAAAGTTTCCAAATTGAACCAGAGTATTGTATTAGTTCAATCAATTCAGGCGTAATCGAACGAGTACAGAAGATATTCATTCGCGGGCATGGAGTCTATTGCAATTGATTACGTTGCACAACAGGATAGCCATGCGGGATTTAATGTTATTCTAAAAGGTGAGGAAGTGAGTTATCGATCTACCCTTGTTGCTCTTCCAAATCTTCTTTGTCTGTCCCTTGAAGGTTTAGTAAACTCTATTTATTGATCCTCCTGATTTGTATCACGCATCACCGATGACTAGCTTACAATTGATATGTAATCATATTGAACAGGTCGATCAGACAACGACTCCGGATGTTTTATGGCATTAATACAGTTCTGCAGAATAATTATGGAAATGACTTTTATTGAGATTTATATCCTCGTGTCTTTAATATTCTTAGAGTAATTGAAGGGGACATGCAATTGCGCCAATAAGCTGTCTGTGAACACCGAAACTAATTTGAAAAACTAATATTTGAGCTATTGAGTCTTGCAACCTTAGGTGTACAGTATTTTTTTTGCCGCATATTGTTTGTTTGCCGCTGAAAAATATTCGCCATTCCACGTATTTCAAAAGGGTATGTGAATACAGTAATTTATATTAACACTTTCTTGCATTTTATCATCAGATCAAAGTACTGGATTAATTTCACAATTGTATCCTTAATTTACCAGTGAACTGAAAGAAGAAATGCATATAGAACATAAAACTTTTCTACCTGTGCAGGACCTCCAATGATGGAGAGACCAATTCTATGCGTATACAGTATTTCGTTGACGTATAGCACCGAGGCTACAGATCCCGGAATTTGTGACTACACCTTCTTGGACGCAATCTACCAGCCTGGACAAGAGGCAACGTTATTAGACCTTACGTCAGAAGGTATGCGATGGTTCAAGTGGCTGTTGGTAGAGCACGCGGGCAAGACTGAATTCGGCCTTTTCATCCACTACGAGTAAGTTTCATAAGGTTAGTTGTTTATTCGCAAGAATTAAATAACAATGCACGAACTTTTATAAAACGCGACTAACTCTTACACATATTACAGTTGCGTGTATTGAATCAGTACAACTATGCAAAAAATGTATGATAAACCTATAGCGCGCAAAACAAAATACCATTTGAATGAACACATGCTGTGTGCTGCCACGTTTAAGCAATGTACTGTGGAACGTGTTCGGAGTATGCGTACTATATTTCCTGTTGTGAATATCAGACGCAACGCATGCGCTTACAGCCCAGTGATCAAGCATGTTTTGTCTACGTTATACACGCAGGAAAGTGGTTATAAAGAGACGGATATCACGATGTGTTCTACGAATCAATGACGACGTGATAACCGTATTTCGTAGGAAACAGACACCAATGCCTCGCGGCGACCCTCAGTAGGGTGTTCGCACGTGCAATAAACTACAGGATGGCTAAGTCGGGCGTTCGCATGTACATTTAAAAAAATATCGGAAGTGATGCAATAGCAATGTTATTGGTGGAGCCAATTGCCTGCACCAATTAGGTGCCATTACGTCACTTCCATGATTTTTTTAAAATATACATTGAATTGTCCAAAGTCGCCAATCATATCCTAGGATGCATGTGACAGTAGTTGCGAAATAAACCTTGCTGTGAGATCAAGCTATTAAAAAAAACGCTTTTAGTTTGCATGATATTTGTGAAAACAGTGTTGAGATTTAACTTTGTAATTTTATGGCTGCCTCAGCAATTCCAGCTGGTGCGGCTCTTTGACTCAAGATTGACAATAAATTAAGTTTTGCACGTGGACCACATTTAGCTAGTTAAAAAGTTCAATTAATGATTACTTTTCTCAACAGCGAGTTATATTCGGATTCGAAAGATTCGTTGACAAGAGAAAGATCATTACAATTCCTTGAAGGATAGATACCAACACGAGTGATACGTAAGTGGATTTTCAGTAAAAGCCAGCCGCGTGCATAATATCAGTTGGACGGATGAACAAAAGATAAACTTTTGCTGTCGTTTATTGAGGTCCAAAACTTAGCCTAAAATACGTTTCATATTAATGAAAGCCACCACTCTGCACGCCAGAGAAACGCGTAACTTTACCCAAGCTTGCGAATCTAGGTTTCTAACTTCGGAAATATAGGATCTTTATTCAAACGTTCTACGCGTCAAAGTAATTCAAATTGTCTATTCCATGGGTTTACTTTGGTTCATCAAATATTTGTTTAAGTGACACAGATTAACCAAAAATGACACGTATCACAAAAAAAAAGACAACAGCAGTGAAAATTAATTCTAGCGTTTGTTTCGCACGTGATGCCCAATGCTTCCAAGTGGAAAGCCAAAAACAGAGAAGCAGATACGAAGCGTAATTACGGCATTTCCTCGGGAGCTGAGACTAAAAGAAGTCAGGTAATAACTAAACCGCTAAGCAGAGATGCCAAACTGTTGTATATATTAGCCACTTTAGGGCGAAATTTTTGATATTTGGGTGAAATATTTGCGATGTAGATAACACTTTCGCACATTTAGGCTTTCAAGGTGAATTTCAAGGCAAATACAAAAACAAACTGACAAATAACAGCTGTTCATAACTGAATGTCTCCCAAGTTATGAGACTTCAAATCGTGGTTTCAGAAACACAGCACCCAAAATATTAGGCGAGAGAAAATAGCGCATATAAGAGCAAGGGAAAGAAGAACGACGCAAGCATATTGCTGTTTTTTATTCTTCTTGACATTGTGCGTATTTGTGCTGTTTTGTTTTAATACTTCTACTCTGGACATGCACGCCCAAGCACACATTTATTATGCTACTAAAATCAGTAACGAGAAAATATCGGCCTATCTAAAAGGGTCATTATTACGGAATCGAGAATTAGTTACCATACGGGAGACACTGAATCTCATCGGAAAGGAACAGGCCGAATCATGGAGCATCTCGCTTTCCTCTTGTTGGATGACGTCATCCTCGGCGAAATTGATGCATTTGTACATTTCTTGTGTACTAATTTTTAATCACTTAGAACTTACTGAATGCTGGTGTGCGTGGCTAAGCACCATGTTACGCGTGTTTGAGCTCAATTGGCCTGGTTATATTTCCTTTTATATTTTCATGCTGTTACCACAATCTGCTGCTAAGATGCCATTCTCTGTATCACCCCCCCCCCTTTCCATGTAATGCCCCAGTGGGCCTTTAGTGATAAGTAAATAAATAAATAAATAAATAAATACATTTGTGGTAACCAAGCCGTTTCGATGAATTCACAAAGTCACCCGAGTAGGTAAACACAGAATTATCATTGAGCATGTGGGATGTATCAGTGTTTGTATTGTTTTGTTTGTTTGCAGTATGGTTACGTCTATGCAAGATTTGCGCGCGTTAATGGTTAAAAAGCCACAAATAAAGGTAAAAAATTAATGCAAAGAGTATATCAGGTGGCTGCCTTCAACCCGCTATTAAAATGAAACCCCATGTTCATGGTGATTCATCGCAGATGAAAGATTTTGGCCAAGAAGCGCTGTCTTTGCGTGGTAGCCAAGCTACACGTGGTAGAAGAGCTACAAGTGGTGCTTTTGTTAATCAGGAAATTGATTGTTTCGTCTAATTTCATACAGTACCTGTTCTAGACTGCTTTCTAACTTTATCCTAGAGATCCGAGCAGCTGTCTATTGTTTTGGAGGGCTTGTTTGGCGAAGGCTAAAGAACTGTTCCATAAGGTAGCGCTCAATGGATTAGCCCGAAAAGGGAAGGCCGATTAATAGGCCGTCAACACCGCAGCTATTTTGACAGGTGGCCAGTCTATCTTTTTTTCCTTTTCGCACGAAGATGCACCAACGATTGTCGAAGCTGTCATTGAATGTATGATTTCATCTGTATGCTCTTTGTGTTCCTACTGATAAAAAAGGTCGCCTCGTAGGGAGTGTTCTGTTCTGCCTGGTCAACCGATGATTTACGCCTTGAGCTGCATTGTCCCCTGCTTGTACTATTTCATTCAAAGCTACGTCATTACGCAGTTCTTTGCCTGCCACCAGAACAGCGCTCCCATAAGAGATGACGCAGTTTGTGTGCTCCAGACACTGCACCATACACAGCGACCCGGCCTACGTAGAAAAATCCCGAAACAAAATAAAAACATAAGATGTCTTTTGCAGTCGCTAGATATAAAAATAGTAACGGCAAACCTTGACACAGACGGCCGTTCATGTTTCTCATTACACTTTTCTTGCTTCCAAGATCAAGAGAGCCATAAGCGACTGAGCGACAAGGACTATTTATTTTTATTCTTGGTTCTTGTTACGAAATATAAGTATTGGCAGCAAGATTTACACTCAAGGTCCTTTAATACATAAAATGCAGTTTCTAGGATTGATTGTTTGAAGTTGTTAGACAGTCGTTCCGGGAGAGACGAACTTATTTTGTATAAAAAGAGGTAAAGGTGAATTGGTGGGTCAGGCGCCAGAGAGAGAGGAGAAAGAGGGGAGGCGAATGGGAAAGAATGGGGATGCAGGCAGACGGGCAGCGATGGGTCACTCTAGGAAGGTGAGGGGAGGAATTGGGAAATCGATTGAGAGAGAAAGGAGGAGAGAGAATGGGGAGATGATGAAATTGGTATGTCGCGTGACGTGTATTTTTCCCGCTAAATGCAGCAGGAAACTTATGTTGTTTGTCACATGAGCCGTGTTTTCACGTTACTCAAGATGTAATCCAATCAAATTACAATTAATATTGGTTAACACCATTCAATTAGACTACTGGAATACTTGAGGTAAAAGTAAGTGACAGTTACTGAAAAGAAACCCGTTACTTTGCCGATTACTTCACATTTTCTAAACGAGACATTTTTCGACCCATTTGAATAAGGGCTTTTGCACTGCCTTTTTATATCAGGATCACGAATGTACAAGCAACATACCTTCTCAGTCAAAAGACTTAGGGAGACCATTTTCTTTTCGGAGACATATGTTTCGTGAATTCATTAAAAGAAAACAAGTAGAAACAAATGCACCATTTTAAAAAAGAGCGAAAATAGGAACGCATACTACTATATTGAATACTACCAAAGGTTATCAAACTACTCATCAGATTTGTTTTAAAATTAAAGTAATAAACAAATGCAAGATGACTCCAAAACTTAGTCGATTACTTATAATGTGATTACTTCTAATAAGAAACCTCCGAGTCTGCACATGACCAGGAAGGGAAAGGGGAGGAGGGGGAAGGAAGGGTATTGTAGGAGAATGGCGAAAGATGGGGTTTGAGAGTTAAAGGGGAGCAACAAGAAGTATTCGCTGTGTATACACGTATACAAAGGTGTATATCTCCGCATAATTTTTCGAGGAAAAGAAATTGTTGCTAAGGTGACCTGATTCCAAGTCATGTGACGCCGATTTCCCTCGTTAAATTTTATTGGGATATTGAAATGTTTCAGAGGTTGTTAGTCAGCGTATGTCCTTTGTCCTTCTTCTACTTTGTGTCCTGTCCATTTTGCGCTGTTTCTCATCATATCATTTCATAGGTCACGGGAGATCGATTTTCGAGCCATAGGTAGCGGGGAAACAATTGTTGCACAAGCCGCGCGAGGTTATTTCCCGCTAAGTTTAGCGGCAAATACACGGAAGGTCGGGCGGAAAACATTTTGGGATTAGAGATTCAGTTAAAAATTGAATGAGTGTTACAATTAAAAAAAACACTGAGTTGATCCCGGCTGGCAGAGCAGTTTTTCGTCACCTAACAATTGGTACATTCATTTCAGAGAAGCTGAGAGAGCTAATAGTGACCTCAAATCACCGGAGGGCCAAGGAGAGTTTAAAAACACCTGGAATGCTGGAGTCTATCATTACGGCATAACTCAGCTGCCGCTGAAGACTGCATTGATACCAAATGACACCACTATCGTCAAAATATTCGATTTGATGAAGGTAAGTCATCATAAGATGTGTACATTGCTGCATTCAGGATCAAAGAAAGCAAGTGTGCAGACTAAAGAGTCAAAATATTGGCGTCTTTATACAGGCGGACAGCTTTCTGTAGCAATTAAAGAGTGACGGGTCGGCGTTCACAGCTTTGATGGGAGCCAATGATGCGCAAGCAGACGTGCGTCGACGGCTTCGAACTCATAGCAACAAAGAGTGGCGGGGAGTACTGTATGTATTTATGCATCAATTAAACTCATGAAGCCTAACACTAGTTTAATATGTGTACAGAGCAAATGATCTTTTCTAACAATATTTAATACTGAATACTGTTCTGGCAGAGTTTTAGAATTCCACATATTATTCTAGGCGTATATTCAAAGTTCCATCAGCTGGGATCAATAACCACAGTGATGACTAAACCATCTTTCTGGACCTGCATCCGGGTCGCATCCACCGCGTTCGCGGGCTATGTCATGTGACAAACTGGGACACGTTCTTTTCTCTGCTCGAAGCCTTTTTACCTTCCAGATTCCAGGGCACACACCGCTAACCACGTATCCCTTAAACACTGTTCAAACCGACACATATTCCGGATCTGTCTACCAAATGACGTTAAAAAGTGTTCTGGTGAACATAAATGGAGCGACACATTATGTCTTAGTTTGGACGGCCACCTGAAAAGCATGGCCGTATTCAGGATACGGGCGAGAGGAGAGGATATTCAGGGCAGCGGAAGCAGGCGGAGATACTTCGAGGCCACGCGCCTTTACCTACAGCTACAAGTACCTCCATTGCCAAAAAAATAGCGCGTCGTCTGCTCCGCCCCGTGGCAACATTGGCAATGCCAATCGGTTTCAGGCGCGAATCTTGGCGCCAATCGAGCGGAACGATTTCGTCTGGAAGGTTTGAATGTACATACACTACTTAACGAAACGGAGAAGGGAGACTAAAAACGTTCTACTCCCTGTCGTTGAAACTAAGAAGGTGGCGCCATGGCACGTGTGTAACTTTGTTTCAATTAGACTCAATCAACGACAAAGGTAGGACGAGGAAATTATATTGCTTACCTAATAAACGCGCGACTGATCGCAAACTCAAATTATTGGCAAGAAAATCATATTTCATAGGCGAATAAATTATTAATTGAGGGTGACGCTTCTGTGAGCATCTTTGGTTTAATAACGCCAGAAGAGGATTAGACGGAGCACGAAGAGGTAGCATGATGGTGGCGTCACTTCAGCATGTGGTGCGCACTGCATGTTCACGGCGCCCCACAGAAATGATTGCGGGGGATGTTCTCACCACCACGAGTTTGCTACGCAGCTTGACGAACGAAGAAGAGGCGCCGACTATCCCTCCTCCGCTCTCGACGTTCACTTCGTTTACACGCTCGGCTTGACCCAGCGCAGGACATTGAACGGTCGTCGGCGGAACAGGCGAATTCTCAGGTCGTCACTCCAAAACTGCCGCGCACAAATCCGAGTAGCAATACAAATTTGCGACGGCAGAGACGTGACCCGGCACAGAAAACTCACTACGAGAAGCCGGCAGCAGCGCAGCCACCCGACCCCACGCTCGTCTGGCTCGGCTGCTTTTGAAGACCAACGTTGCCGGTGTAGAGGAAGCATTCGTTCGTCAAGCTCGCAAGGAGCAAGTGACCAGTGCCGTGATGAAAGCGCGGTCCGCGCTTGGACACTCACTCAATGCGTTCGCTTACACCACAATACGGACAGTTCCATCAAAATACGGGTCCACGTAAACGTTGAAACAGTTAAACTCCAATTGATAAATTCGAAACACACCACAGAACCGGAAGTGGACAAACATACGTGCTCCGGTAAAGAAATCCGGAGTACAGCGCGAAACACATAAGCGTCCAAACTGTTCAATCCAACGTGCGAACTGACGGAACGACGTTCGGAGGCGAGGGTTTTCGACGCTCTCCGGTGCTGCGAAGACCTTTGCCCCCGAACGTCGTTCAGGCAGTTTGCACGTCGGATCAGACAGTTTTGACGCGCACGTGTTTCGCGCTTACGTGTCGGTTGGAACCCGCTTTACCCCGACTGTGTTTTCTGTTTCTAATTAGTAAGCTTGCGTGGATGAGTCATGCCCGGCGCCGAAGCCACACCATTATGACTATTAAGTGAGCGTGGTTGGCCAAGGGCTGGTATCTCTTTCTTACGGGACGCCTTTCGGAGGTCGATACGGGGCAGTGACGTCCATGACGTTAAAGCCGCAAACGCAAAAACGAAGCAAAACATATAATTTTTTTTTTTGCGTTTTGCGTTTTGCGGTGGGTTTGTTGCGGGTTGTTTGTGTTCAGTGTTGGGAAGGGGGAGGCGGCGGTTCCGGTGGGTTATTGTTGCAGTGCCATGCGCTAAAGAACAGAGGCCAGATTCACGAAACGATCTTACGCCAAAAATGTACGTATGATAAAAGCTCTGAAATCGACTTTCTACGATCAAATCAACATGACCGACAACGTCGTTGGTCGCGACGACCAACAGACATATATTTTTCTACGTGCTCTTCTCGCGGGTCCCGATTTTAAGCAGCAGGAAAAAAGATGGAAGTACTCCAAACCGGCCATGACGAACACTAACGCTGGATCCACAAACACCCGGGAAAAGCTACAGCGATGGTCTACAACGGCAACGATAACGCCGATCGAGCGAGCTCGGCAAAATTTAGGCCTAGCCCGTTAAAAGGTGAACCCCTTCCCCTGGTCATTTTCTTGTTTTCTGAGGCAGCGGTGACGAATGCTGTCGTCGAAAAGGAACTCTCATTGATTCAATCTCCTTGTTTTGTGTGATCTGGAGGTCAAATAAACGCCGTTTGGATCACCTTCGCAACACGGTATGTACGTACACTGTGTTATTAGAATGCCATTTTTATCCAGACACGGCTGTATGTCACTGTCGAGCTATAAAAGTTTGTGGGAGCTACGCAATGCCTTTCACACCTTTCTTTGCCGAGTGTCACGTCAGTATCAAGTGGTAATCTTAAAAAAATCGGTCCAAAGCACTTCGATCAGACGCGCGCGTCCACTACGAGTGTGCACAGGTATTTAGGAAGGTCTTGTTGACACTCTCGTAGTTCAAACTTTTAACCTCGGCTCGCTCCTGCATCTCCGAGGTCGTGAAAAACGTCGCGGCAATATGTTTCCATCTACGTCGCTTTGGAAACGACTGGCACGGGCCGTCTTTTACTACCTATGACAGTAGTGTTGACTTCGGAGGAACAAGCTGGGAGCACACTCCGGAGGAGTGCGCGAAGTGAAGGGGTGAAGATGTACAAATAGCTCTATTTTGACGAAAACGGGGCATGACGTCACAGACGTCAAACTACTACTCTGCTTTTTTTGCTCTGCCCCGTATCAACCTCCGAAAAAAGTTTTTCCGTTTCCTACTGGTCTGCAATGACCGATATTAAAGACACCGGCCCTGTCTCATATGCTTTCACCTGCCCCAGCCAACACCGCGGCTCGCTATTCATTACAGAAAGACAGCCCGGAGGCGCAGCTGGTTTCTAAATGAAGTGGCGTAACTGCCCACGTCATACCAGGGTGCCACGGGTCCGAAATAAAATTAAACTTCCCTACATAAATCATATACAACTAGGAACTAAATTAGTGTGCCATGCCTGAAACACACCCGAAACCCTCCGACGCAATCCGTAACCGAGCATAACAAATCATAACCTACATATCAAGGTTGGGCAGCGTCGGGACACAAATGTATAGCGCTAGTAATTTGAGAAATACATTACGTATTTGTAATTCTTTATCGCGATACATTTTTTTCTCCAGTGTCTGTATTACTGTATCGATATACATTTGCAATGTTTCGTAATATCGTGATACAAACAGGATAAAGTGTATGTCGTTACATTTCTTTGGGAAATACCCCCCCCCCCAACAAAAAAAGTCCAAACGCTTTTTTTTGCTTTTATTTTTACTGATGAGGGCACTTACAGGGTAAAGGGGATGCTGGGCATTGTTAATTTGCTAAAAAAGGTTCTTTCCAATTTTCTAAATTTTTTTTTATGCGTCCTCTTCTTTCTTCTGAGAAGATTTGCATAGTCGGAGACTCGACCCAGGTGGCGTGCCAGGAGTGGAGTCAGAGCATCTTTTGCCGCAAGTCCTTAGGTAGGGATTTCTCTAGTTATTGTTCGCTGGCATCCAATGCCTGCTGCTAACCATCTTTCTTGCCTTAGCGTACCCAGTACACCCAGACGGCTAAGCTGAGTAAAACTCCATTGATGCACGAGCCTGCTGGTGGTTGACTTGAATACGTAGGATGACTCACGCAGTAATGTTCAATACATATTCCAATGCGTCTGCGGCTGCACCCGTAATATTACACGGCTCAAGGGTACGTCATCAGCCGCCGTCAACGTGACCCGCTGCTCTGTTGATCCGAAACCCAACAACGAGGCCAGACGTGGCCTCGCTGCCCCGACTGAGACTTCGTACACCTGCGAGCTGCGACTCGTCTCGAGCGCGCTGTTTCTCGAGAGCTCGAACATGTGGCAGCAATATCCGATCGCAATCCACGAGGTTTCTGTTTGGATGATGCTAGGCGAAACTTGAGGACTGTAATCCAGGCGTCGGTGGCGGAGGATCGGCAGAAAGGACCTTCACAGCAGGGATGCCACCGTATTGTTTTTTTCAATCTTAACAGAAGATAAGACATGTGTTCCAGGATGCTTCAGGTCGTCCACTATTTTTGAAAAATATAAATGACACTGCCTGCACGATCTTCAACGAGATAACCTATAACGAAAGCACGTATTGTCCTTTCACACAGCAGCGCGGTAAAGTTGCATGCTCAAGGCCACACCTACCAATAAAGAATACCAGTTCATTCAACCTTGACGTCATGTGATCAATATTGACATGGGCGTCCGCATGGGAAAGGGGCGTGGTGTCGTTTTTATGGGATTTAGGGTGACATAAAATTTATTTAGAGAACAAAGTATTTTCGTATCCCTCGTCAGACATTCAAAATGTCAGGAAAAGAACCCTGGTCTGTCCTTGATAGAACGTGTTTTTGAGCCCATTGAAGACTTCTCGCCGTCCGAAACCGCTGAGTTCAAGGTAAAGTGTCAAGCCAACAGGAAAATAATTTCGAGATCAAAAACTTCCACTTCAAACTTCAAGCTTCGTCTCAGTTGTCCTCTGAAACAAATTTGAAAAATGTATTCCAGAAAGAATAAACAAAAATGACGGACAAGGGCGGACAAGGACGTCCGTTTTGTTTCTTCTTTCTGTAACAAGTTATCAAAACCAACGCTCTTCTGTTCAACTATATATTCCAGTATCAGTATTTTTTACTTGTATTTCTGCCCTTATTAAAATGTATTCCAGTATTTGTATTTTTCAGACCTTTTGCCTCTAATTAAAATGTAGTTCCGATGCTTATTGCTATACATGTGTTCACATGTATTTTTGTATCAGTATTTTAGCTACTGTTTCAATGTATCCCAGTATTTGTATTTCCAAATACATATTTGAGTATTTCTTCCGAACCCTGGTGCGTATGATATATATACAAGTATACTGTGCTGCCAAGATTTATAAAAATAACCATTAGAAAACTCATATTCGGCTTTCTTTCATTGCAGACAATCCGGAAGGAACAAGAGAAGCAGCAAAATCCAAGCTCATTAGGACGACTTGTTTTGGGAATTGATTTTTATTCACCAAGATCCGGAGAACTATACAAAACCATGCTGCATCAACTAAGGTATGTTTTCTTTTGTTGTTGCTTTTTTGCTTTTCAGCTCTGAGCTATGAATAAAATCTTTATTATAATATTAAAGTATTCAAAACACACGCACAAAAATACGTATCTAGACATTGAGAATCGACAATAATCAAAACGAAAGCGCTAAACTTCCTACTAACTACCACATTTTCAAATCTAACCGATGCCAAACTAAGTAGTTCAAAATTAAAATTTGTTGATATGTCCTCGACACGTCAGGAATGCTCTTTACAAATCACATCACGAGATTATCGGAACTTTGGCGTAATGGTGCGAATTTCAGGTGTTGATGTTTGAAGTTCCCCACAGGGGCACCTGTTAAAACAGGTGTTTGGAGAGTGGCGTCTCCACGGACCTCGAGCCATGCGGGTTCGCCCGCCTATGTCTGGCTGTACGTGGCTTTCCCGTGTACGGGGAAAATTGCATCATGGTGGTTGAGCCGAGCCCCGGGTTGCTTTGGACCCTTCGGGCCCCCCCCCCCCCGGGTCTTGCAATACACCACTTCGTTCCCCGCTTCCCCTAGGCGGGTGTCCTGGCTTGGCCTGACCAGGACGATTCAGTCAGTCGCCACTTCTTCTATTATCCCCTCCGGCCACGGCCAATCTTCTCCTTCTTTTTACTCTTTTCATTTCTCTTCTTTCCTTTTTCAACTTGTTTGGCGGCAAAGGCTAACCTTGGGTGGCAAAATACCTCTTATCCTGAACAACACTTGGTTACAGTTCCTGGGCAGTGCTAATAGCATAACGTTTCAAGCAAAGCCATTTTTGTTGTGCTGCGTTATCTATTCTCTTGTTGGGCTCCGTGGTGGGTGGCACTCCACAGGTACCGGACAAACATTGCCTCTCATGGCAAACACCTAAACCAAAATTTGTAGTTCTGGACGTGCCGCTGAGAGGCATCGTCCCGAACGAACAGTCATAGTGAAAGATAAGGAAGATGAACCTTTTTCAAGATTTATGGTGATCCACTCTGAGGTTCCTGACAAACCTCTCTCAAAGAAGTCACCCTTTCTTGTAGCAAAAGTTCTCGATAGTCAGATAGGTGGTAAATACAAAGCAAAGAATCTACATTCTGGTGATCTGCTTGTTGAAGTTGTAAAAAAGTCCCAGAGCATTAGTCTTCTAAAATTGACATCCCTCCGTGACGTACAGGTAACAGTAAGCACACACAGAACCCTCCAAACCATTGGAGGTGTGATTTCTGAAGATGATCGCCTTTCCAGTAATGAAGACGAGATCTTGGGGGCACCGGGCATTTAGAGTAGTGGCGGTCAAACGCATTAATACGAGGCGTGATGACACAGAGGTGAAAGCCAAACACGTTATCCTGACGTTTGAACGACACACGCTTCCTGCACTCGTCACAGCCGGCTGCTTGAATCGCCGTGTCTGACCGTACGTCCCGAACCCACAGCGATGCTTCTGTAGCATGCGCTTTAGTCACGGGGTCGCGCAGCTTTCGGGGAGGGAGATGTGTGCAAAGTGTTTGAGCCACTACCATGTGGCCGTCGTTTGTAAAGGTTCAGTTGCCTGCGCTAACTGCAGGGGTTGTCACCCTGCATACTTTCGCTCCTTCCCTCTGTGGCGACAAGAAAAGGAAATTTTTGCATACGAGCCAATGAGAACTTGTCATATCTCAAAGCAAAACAAATGTTTTCCTTCGTTTCCAAAGGTGCCCACTCCGACGCGGTGTGCAGGGGCCCTGCACCACGTACCGAATCCACGGCCTCCCAGTTCTTTCTTAAAAACCTTGCAGGCCCCTTTCAGGTCCCGAAACAACCTGCAGGGACGCAGGGTGCCCCAGGTAACACTGGGAGTACACAGACACCCCAGTCGATTCAGGTACGACCTCCGGCTGACCGGCAGCCTCCTGCCAAGGTTTCTTCTCAAGATGGGGAGCGAAGCCGTCGTTCCACATCCTTGGAGGTGGCTCGCCTTGTTACGGAGCAACAGGGCCCACTTGCTGCTCCATGAACGTCAAAAGACGTTGAAAGCGTGAATGTGGAAGGGTCCTGACCTGGTACGTCGAAGCCTTCTTCCGCGGGGTCTGGCCGTGTCCGGAAACTCTCATGGCTAAGGTCTCCGACCACGTCAGAACTGGCAAACATGCGTCCAAGGTTCAGGAATCTGTGGGAGCTGTTGACATTGCCGACTCCTGCGGTACTTCCTCGGATCATGAGGACATGGCATGGCAAGCCGCTAAATCAAAACAATAGGGGGAAAAGCCGGTGGTTCCTTCTTAGGGTATAGCACTGTTAGGGTATTGTTAGGGTCTAGGGATTTATTCTACATAAATTCATTCCGCATGAGCTTTTTTCCGACCATTAGAGTCTTAACTTCCTTCTTCTCTCTCGTGGCCGACCTGGCGCACGCTCTGCTGTCCCATCGCATTGTCCCCCGTGAGCAACAATGCCTTGATGTGCCGCCCACTGGGCAGGGCATGAACTCCGTGCCCAGCACGGTGTGTGGCGCGCGAGCGCCTATGTTCTGTGCGTAGCCGTCGCACGCACAGCCCGCACCCTCACAACACCCCCTCCTTATTCTGTGAAGGGGACCTAAGGCTTGTGGAAGAGGGCAAGTTGGTCTGCATTAGCCAAACCGCATGTTCTTCATGTGGATGTGTTCTTCAGCTTAAAGACATTCTGGCCGACTCGAGCTGTAACAGTGAAGGGTCCAGATCGCTTAGGAGCAAGCTTTGCCGCAATTCCCTTGCTAGCATTGCTCAAAGTATGCAAGTCTTTTAGGACCAAATCACCCACAGCAAAGTGGCCTGGTTGTCGGGTCGAGTTGTATTGTCGTCGCTGAATTTCCCGGGCTTTGTTTTGGTGCGCTCTCGCAAAGGCCAGGGCATCCTGTAGGCGCTGGTCCAGTTCCGCTGCAAAGTCGTGGGGTGCAGAGGACGAGACATCTGTGTCCTGGGCAGATGTTGAGTCCCACGGAGTGCGGAGCTCCCGACCATAGCATAAGAAGGCTGGCGTGTAACCAGTCACTACACTTTCGTTGGTTCACATGGCAAACGCTATCTCGGGAAGTCGTTTATCCCAATCACGATGTGCCTCACAGTATGCCATTATGGCTTGCTTGACGGTGGCATTGTGGCGTTCTACCAATTGTCCAGATGGTCGGTATGGTGTTGTGTGCCTGTCAACGATACCCCAGTGACGTAAAACACCTTTCCACAGGGCGCTCACGAAGGTTTTGCCGTTGTCACTCGAGATGCTCTGTGGGACTCCATGCCGACAAAAAACTTCCACCATTTTGTCCACTATAGTCCTCGACGTTGGAGCACGGATGGGGAATAACTCTATGTACTTGGTAAATTTGTCGATCACAACTAGAATGTGCCTGTTTTGCTTGGCGGTTGTTGGTAGGGGTCCGATCAGGTCGACACTGAGTTGCTGCATGGGCTCTGTAGCCCAAGTACTGTCCATTAGGCCTTTCGGTTTTTGTCGCCGTGGCTTCAGAGTTTGGCACTGGCGGCAGGAGCGAACGTACCAAGAGATATCTGCCCTCATACCCAACCAGAAAAATTGGTCTTGGGTTCGTCGCATTGTTTTAAAGAAGCCTGCGTGGGCGCTTAGAGGATGGTCGTGGGATAACTTTAAAACCAGATTACGCAAATGCGTAGGAACCCATGGCACTCTCTTTTCTCCTGTGATGTACATGAGTACCCCGGTGTTGTCGATCGCACTGTCACCAGCAAGGTCTTGCACCTGACGTGCTTCACCGGCATCAGCCAGTGAACAGTTGTTTTTCAGGTACAAGAGTATATTGCTCAATAATGGGTCCTGCATTTGCTCGGCCACCAATATAGTGCCGTCACTTAGTTGGGAGATGTCATCCTCTTGTGTCACTGCAGTCTCTTCGAAATGGATCGACTGCTCCGGTTCTTCTGCGTCGATAGGAAACCAGTCTTCAGCGACACACTGGGAGGATGAACTGGCGGTCACCAGTGGGAATCGGCTCAGCGCATCGGCAGGAATATTGGCCTTTCCTCGGCGGTGCTTGATGGTGCAGTTAAAACCCTGGAGCCGAATAACCCATCTTCTCACCCGACTAGATGTCTGCTCAGTGCTGAACATCCATGAAAGTGATGCGTGGTCGCAGTGGATCTCGAAGTGGGTAAACTCTATATATGGACGAAACCTATCGAGTGCCCAGACGACTGCTAAGCACTCCCACTCTTGGACTGTGTAGTTTTGCTCTGCAGGGGTCAAAGTCCGGCTAATGAATGAGACGGGTCTGAGCTGTCCTTCGGTTTCTTGAAGTAACACAGCGCCAATTCCCACACCACTGGCATCTGTCTCAATCACAAAAGGCTTGTTCAGATCCGGAAGGGCAACCACTGCATTGGCTGTCAGCTGGTCTTTTAGGCAGTCAAAGGCGGCCTGTTGAGGAAGTTTCCAACTCCAGCGGACATCCTTTCTTACCAGCAACGTAAGGGGCTTGGCCGCATCCGAGAATCGAGGAATAAATGTCCGGTAATATCCCACCAGTCCGAGAAAGGCCTGAAACTGCTTCACTGAAGTTGGTTCTGGGAATGCTGTAACAGCTTTTATCTTTTCGGGATCTGGGCGACACTCCCCGAGTGCAATGATGTGGCCTAGAAACTTCAGGGAATGCTTACACAGCTGTACTTTGGTTGGGTTGATTGTGAGGCCTGCATTAGAGATTCGGTTCAGAACCTCTCTCATGTGCTCGATATGTCCATCAAAGGACTCGGAGTAGATGAGGACATCGTCTAGAAAGGCCATGCAGTATGTGTGCTTTATTTCTTCAAGCACCTTGTCCATTAAGGCCTGGAATGTGGCCGGACCTCCTGCCACGCCAAAGGGCATACGCTTAAACTGGAACATACCTTTATGGCATATAAATGCTGTTTTGTGGATGTCTTCTTTTGCCACTGGGATCTGAAAGAACCCTTGAGATAAATCCAAGCTAGTGAACCACTTAGCCTTGCCCAGCTGAGCCAGTATCCAGTCCGTCTGAGGCATGGGGTACACTGGGATGTCTGTCCGAGAGTTCAAAGGTCGATAATCAATGGCTAAGCGATACCCTCCGGTTTTCTTGGCCACCAGTACAGGTGCACTGGCCCACGAGCTTTGACTTGGTTCTAACAAGCCTTGGTTTAGAAGATCATCTACACATTGATCGATTATAGCTCTCTTCTGAGCATTCGTCGGCCTCAGTTTACAGCGAACTGGAGAGTTGGTGCCAGTGTTTATTCTGTGCTCTGTCAAGGAAGTGCAACCAGGCTCTGCACTGAAAATATGCTTATAACTGTCGAGCAAGCTTGCCATGCGTGGCTCACTTCCAGACATATTCTCAGGTGTGTCTATGATGGAGACTGTAGTCATGTCTAAAGTGTTGCTGTCGGGTGGTTCGGCAAACAGGGCCTCCAACGAATAGATGGGTCCGTCGTTCAACTTGTTTATTAGGCTCCTTCGTGGCACCCTGTCGAATCGAACAACCTCTTGTCGTTCTACTCCTACTGTCCAGCCACCCAAGCCCACATGAACAGAGATTCCCGTAGCTGTCAGAAAGTCCCGACCCAGTACAACGTCTCGGCACAAACCCGACATGTGCAGGAAGCGCTGTTTGCGGGACCCACCAGACCAACGTACTCTGCATCTCACAGACGTGGTTGTTTGTAACCATCCTGTGGCCAGCCGAAGGGAATGAGTCGCTTCACGTGTTGAAACCCCTGTTGATTTGGCAGCCTCCATTGCTGTATCTCCCAGCAGACTAATGCCAGACCCTGTATCCAGGAGGGCGTAAAACACCTTGTCACCGATGGTGACTTCGAGCAGTGGCTCCTTCCCTCCGGCGGTTGCTGCGACTTGCAGCGTGGTTTCGTAGAGATTGGCCGGGGCAACCTCTACGATTGTCCGTTTCCCGGACAGTTGGCTTGTATGTGGCCCGTCTGGTTACATCTGTAGCACCTGTGCTGGTTACGAGGTCTTCCCGTGGCGCAGTGACGTGCGGCATGCCCGACGCCGCCGCAGCGCTGGCATCCTTGCCCGACGGAACGTGGCCACGTGGGTACTGGCTCCACAGGCGGACACCACGGCGTTGACCACGGGTTTAATGTCGGGGCTGTCAGTACTGCCTGATCTCGGTATGATGCGAGTACTGCTGTGGGGTGGAGGGGCCATTCTTGTTGGGCACCCGGTGTTGCGGTTACAGCAGTCTGTGTACAGGGTACTGCTGAAACTTTGGTAGAAGGGTCATGGTGTTCTACAAAAGCCAGGTCATTGGCAGCCTGATTTCCCTTGCTTGGGGCGGAACGTACCGGAGGCGATGCCAAGCGCGCTCCATGATAGATCCTGCCGCTTTTGCCATTTCTTGAAGATTGGCGAAGACCATGTGTTCCGAGAGATCTTGAAACTTCGGATGCATTTGTCTGCGTACTCTTTGCACCTTTTCATGATCGGGCACTGGCTCTCCAATGCGAGCATAAAATTCTGCAATCACGTGAATGAAGTGCTTGAGATTTTTTTGCGGGTGTTGGGCTCGCCTCTCAAGCTCTTCTTTCAGTCTATGTTTGTAGTCCACTGAAGCGAACTGCGACTGGAACTCTTGGACAAAAGATTCCCAGTTGTCGAATCCCCCGTGAATTTCCACCATAACTTGGCAGTTCCCTCCAGTGCAGCGGGCAGCACTTGGCGCAGGCGCTTGTCCTGAGGTACCCCAGTTAGCGAACAAAACATCTCTAGCTTCTCCAGGAATTCTTTAGGCGTTTGCGTATCTTCGTAGCCGATGAATTTCGGGAGTGACAGATTGAGGCACTTCCACGGCATCGATCCTTGTTGTGAAGCACGATCTTCTGGAGATGCAATCGGCGTGTTCATGAGCAAGTCCCGTACTTGTACAGCCATTCGTTCGCGGTCCATTGTGGACCCGCTCGTCAGGGCTAGCAGTTCCTGAACAACATTGTCTGGCGTCGCTTGTCCGGAAGGCGCGCTTACATTTCCGTTGGCTTCCATGTCGACACGTAATTCTTTAGGACGAGCCCCCATTTGTTAGGGTCTAGGGATTTATTCTACATAAATTCATTCCGCATGAGCTATTTTCCGACCGTTAGAGTCCTAACTTCCTTCTTCTCTCTCGTGTCCGACCTGGCGCACGCTCTGCTGTCCCATCGCATTGTCCCCCGTGAGCAACAATGCCTTGATGTGCCGCCCACTGGGCAGGGCACGAACTCCGTGCCCAGCACGGTGTGTAGCGCGCGAGCGCCTATGTTCTGTGCGTAGCCGTCGCACGCACAGCCCGCACCCTCACAGCACATGCAGAATTGCTTTAAGAAATTTATGAAAACTTTTATCCTTTAAAATGGGCTCTGTAATTCTTCAGTGGAACTGCCGTGACTTATTCACTCACCTTGCAGATGTTCCGTTCATTTTAGAAGAGTATAAGGTATCTGCCTTATGCTTGCAAAAACACACTTGAATACATCTTACCCTAACTTTCTGAGACGCTACAGTGTGTTTCGTAAAGACCGCCCTAGCACTGCTTTCTTGCGGCGGCGTTCCGATGGTGCTTCCAAAACATATTTCATGCGCAGAGGTTCCGCTTCAGACGCCACTCGAAGATATCGCTGTTCGTCTCTTGTTGCATAAAGCCATAACTCTATGTTCAGTGTACTTGCCACCTTCTCTTTCTCTAAAGCAACACGATCTCAGCTTTTTTTAAGCCAGCTTCCGAAGCCCTATTTTTTACTCGGTGATTGTAATGCACACAGAACCCTTTGGGGTAGTGATCATAGAGATACACGCGGAAAGATAATCGATTCTATATTATGTTCACATCTACTATGAGTTTTTAATACGGACCATCCTGCATATTTGAGTCTATCATCCTTGTCATCTGTATCCATTGATCTTTCTATTGGCAGTGCAAGTCTTTTACCTGACTTTTCATGCACTGTTGAACAAAATCCCCATGGAAGTGACCACTTCCTTACTATTTTAAAATGTAAAGACACTCCTTAGTCTTCACCTATGCGCCATTCACGCTGAACGTTTGAGAAGGCAGACTGGAGCCTTTTTAAGCAGCCGTTCCTCCTGGCCTGTTCTCGCCTCCATCAGCTTTTGATTGATGAGCTCAACAATCTTTTAACACTTCATATTCTCACTGCTGCATCACTTTCAATCCCTCGGTCGTCTGGACAGCTTCCTAGACGACTGAAGCCATGGTGGAATGAAGACCGTCAAGAGAGTCGCCAACAGCGAAACAAACCTTAGGGTTTTCTAAGACGTTATCCAACTCTGGATAACCTGATATCTTTCCGAAAAATGAAAGCTCGTGCAAGGTACTATCGTCGCAAAGCAAAACGCGAGAGCTGGCAAAAGTATGTATCCTATATCAATAGCAGTACTCCTCCCAAGGAAGCATGGGACAGGATTCATAAAGTAAATAGGTCATATCATGCTTTCACCATTGCACTTCTTTCTTGAAATGGAAACTGCCCAAGCAACCTTGAAGAGCAGTGCAACATCCTTCGCGAGCATTTTGAATTTATTTTCAGCTCGGGACACTTTTTGCCTGCATTTCTGCAGTATAAAAGGATAGCTGAAAGTTCCGTACTTTAAACATCCGGTGTTGAACACGTGGCTTTTAATGCCCCCTTTACCGAGTGCTCCAACACTCTAAATCATCAGCTCCTGGTCCAGATGGTATTCATTACTATGTGCTTCAACATCTCCATCCTTCCCCACTTGATACTGCCTCATACCTTTTTATTCGTATTTGGTTTGAGGTCTTCTTTTCATGGGAGTGGAGAATGGCAACAGTCAAACCCATTATCAAGCCCGGTAGGGAGCCATCCTGTGCAGCTAGGTATAGATCTATCGCTCTGCCTAGCGGCTTTTGATAGACTCTTCAACGAATAAATAATAGAAGGCTGATGTATTTCCTGGAATTAAATAAACATCTAGATGTGAACCAATGCGGGTATCGGTCATATCGGTCCACTCTTGACCATTTACTACGGCTGGAGACAGCCGTGCGTGAGGCTTTCGTTCACAGACAACATTGCCTATCCGTGTTTTTCGACCTCCAAAGAGCCTACAATACAGCCTGCCACTTTCGTACACTGACGGACTTGTATGATCTGGGTATTCGCGGTCAAATGCTTCGAACCATTGAGAGCTAACTCAGCAGGCGCACCTTTCGTTTTCAGATAGAAACAACTTTATCTAAAGTATTTGTCCAGGAAAATGAAGTTCCTCAGAGAGGCGTTCTCAGTGTCACGTTGTGTATTGTCAAAAATAAATCCCTTGCATTGGCTATCGCCCCCATTGGTGCAATATTCATTCTATGCAGACGACCTTCAGATTTCTGTGTCCTCCTGCAATATGTGGCTTTGTGAGCGACGAATTCAGCTAACCATCAATAAGCTATCAACCTGGACCAATCAAAATGGGTTTATGTTTTCCTCAGATAAAACAGTTTGTGTGTGCTTTTCTCGGAAACCCGGACTTTTTCCAGAGCCTGTTCTAGCACTAAATAATGCCACAATTTCTGTGAAGCTTCAGCCCATATTAGGAATCTAAGATGAAAAGCTCACAAATCACTTAATATTCTTTAGGTCCTGTCCCACCGATCCTGGGGTTCTGACCGGACGTGCTTTTAGAAGATATATCGCTCGATAGTGCGAGCACGACTTCTCTCTGGCAGTATTGAATATGGTTCACCTAGGCCTTCCATTCTAAAAATGGTCGACCCTATCCATCATCTTGGGTTGCGATTGGCGACGGGTGCCTTTCGGACGTCTCCTGTGCCAAGTCTCTATGCAGAGGCCAACGAGCTGTTTCTTGGGAAGAGAAGATTTTCACTGGGCTTAATGTATTCCCTCCGAGTCAGGTCCATCTGTGATCACCCTGCGCGAATGGCTGTGTGAGACATGCGCTCTGAAAGGGTGTTTCAAAACAAAGCCAAATCTGTGCCTCCCTTCTCTTTGAGATTGAAAAGAGCCTGTGCGAACATGGGACTCGATTGGAGGCCCCCTGTAGTGCAGTCTACTGTTGCGGGAGCACCTTGGGAGCACCCTGTCCTTAAGTGTGACCTTTCAGTCTCGTGACACAAGACAGCTGATACTCCGAATGGTGTGTTTCTTCAGGAATTCTTTTCGCTCCAAAGTAAGTATGTCGAATAGGTAAGCTTCTACACAGATGGTACAAAGACGGAATCTGCTGTTGGGGTTTCATGATTGGCCCGATAGTTCAACATTTTAGGCGAATCAACTCATCTGCTTCTTTTTTACAGCAGAACTATGTAGTCTGCTTCTAACCATAAGCTACATACTTGATAAAAGGCTGTCTCACACAATCGTATACACTGACCCTCTCAGTGAATTGCATGCACTGTCTTCACTAACACCCCTCAAGCACTTCCTGCTTCTTCAAATGAGAAATCAGGTTGGTGCTGCCTGAAGACAGTGATAGGAAATAATATTTTGCTGGATTCCCAGCCACGTGGGCATTCCGGGCAATTAGGCAGCAGATCGCGCAGCAAGTACTTGCGTGAAGCGAACAGTTGATCTCTACAGAATTCCTTATGCAGACTACAAAGACCTTCTCAGGCGTCACGTTAAGTCAAAATAGCAGGCTGAATGGGATCAAGAAATCAGCAACAAGTTTCACATGATCAAACATCTTTTGAGCGAATGGCAGACTCCACGCCACCAGGAACGCTTTTTTGAGGTTTTCCTTCGCCGGCTCAGGATTAGTCACACTCATCGGATTCATGGCTACCTCCTTGATGCGGTAGATGGCCCAACTTGTGAGCAGTGTGACAATGACTTAAGCATTCTACAAATTCTAGTTGAATGTCCTGCTTATCATGAAGAACGTCTTTTGTATTTTTCGCAACTGTATCAAGAACAAGTCCCACTAGACCCAGCTCTGCTATTAGTTGATCATTCTCTTGTGACACACACTAATGTTTTTAAATTTTTAGATAGTATCGGCCTTCTACACCAATTGTAGCTTTCTTAAAGCACACACGCAAAGAAAAACACACATTTTTTTAAATAGCCTAGAAAAAAAAGTATGTTATAAAACAAATTTACGAAAGAGAAGGAAACTTTTTTGAGCTGTATTTACGGCGCTAAACGAATTTGTAGTTGGCGCCCGCGGGAGCCGCCGCTGGACAGGTGGTAGACCTGTGCGTCGCCGCCGCCACACGCTGAGCGTTTTGCGCCGCCGCTTCAACGCGTTTCTCCACGCCGCCGTCGCCGCACAAGTCCGTCTGCTTCGGGGCGCCACCACCGTCATCTGACCGGCGCACAGGCCTATCACGTCTGCTTGCGCTTTTTCAAAAGATTCATTTCGGCTCTAAAAGTTACCTATTAATCTTTGTTTTTGGTTGTACTTCAAACTAAGATGAACAAGTAACTTTTCGAGACCATAGAAAGCTTCCGAAAGAGCGCAAGTACCACGTGACAAATAAGGGCCAGTCACGTGATAAATATGGGCCACTTTTCTGCGGCGGCCGTGGCCGCCAACTACAAATTCCTATAAAGCCGTAAATATAGCTCTAAAAAAATATTTTTCGTTGTAAATTCGTTTTATGACTTCCTTTTCCCAACCCGGCTGTTTAAAAAAAAGTTTTTTTTCTTTTCATGTGTCCTTTAACCTACAGATCATGCCCATCACCATTTTACATTTCGGTACCCCATTATCATCTTTTATCAAGTCACTGGCTGCTAAAGCCCCTTTTTTCTCTGTAAACCTTTTCCAGCAATAGTCTTGTTTTTGGCGCTCTCTGGCCCTTAGTAGCTTTTAAGCCATAAACACCAAATGAATCAATCAAACAATCAATCAATGAATCAATACATCAACAAATTTAAATTTATCTTTAATGGCAAATGCACTAAAATAAAGCTCTTATTTTTGGATCCTCAAACGGAATTCACACCATCGTGAAAATAAGCACCTGAAAAATACATTTCAAATTATTGTTGCATAGAACATTAAGATTGCTTTAATCCTCATCAACGAACCCATCATCATTCCTCATGAGGGGGTTGTTAATGATGATGTTGTAGTGCCCGAACCTCAGCGCCTGTAGTCGTCATATAAAGCCGTATAGCTTTAGACTGATCAGTGTAGGAGTTTCGGGGAATTACATGAACCACAATACATCTTTGAGCGCACCTTTTAGGCGCCCGTACCCGCATGCAGCGGCTTAGGCGTCGACCTTACTGCAAGCGTTACATTATCGGGCAAAACAGATCAATACACCTTTTTCACTTTACCGCTAAGTTTGGCGGAGAAACTTAATTGTTTTGCAGGTCTGTGACGTCCCAAAATGCGACACTACGCATTCAGTTTTTTGTTGAATTTAAAGGGAAAATGACGTCTCATGACCTGAACACCAATTCAGCTTCCCATCTAAATTTGACGGGGAATTGTTATATGGATTTTTGTATAGATCACGTGTCATTAAGCCTTGTAAAATCTTTGTCCCTGCTAAATTAAGCGGAGAAACTGAATTGGTGTTGAGTTCATATGATGTAAACTTTCCGCTAAAGTTAGAGGGAAAATCGTGACGTCATGTGACGTCACATGACGTGGGGCTCCTTCTGGCGTTATAAACTCCGGTCATCCGGCGAGTTTAGAACAACACCGGATTTTACGGTAGTAGGGCTTTACGCAGCTGATGTGTACCACGTCGGAGGACATTGAGCTATGTTTCCAGATGTGCATCAAAGGCACTACTATTGTGTCCCGGGCTACGGGGACACTGTGGAATGAGCAGCCAGTCTGGTCCCAGCGTTCTGATAGACTGTTATTTTATTAGATCGAGCCAATAGAAGAAAAGAAAGATGAAGAGGAAAATAATGATGATAGCATCAAACTATTTGCAACACTGTGAAGAAGATGAAGTAGAAATCGAAACTAGGTGAACACAACATTCTCCCCCCTCCCCTAGAATTTGGAAAATAGGAAGGAAACATTGAATATAGTTAATAGGGAGAGCGAAGAAGACAAGAAGATTTCAAGAAAATTACAAATTAAACCGGATCACTATACAGTGCAAAACGCATGTGAACAAGAACAATTACACATATATACAACTAGCAATTTTTTCGATGTACAATGCTAAGTTCGTTACGTTGAAACAACGAACAATTTCGAAATCATCGCTCAAAGAAACACGACGTATTTCCGGACTTATGTACAGCACATTCATTCCAATTCTACAAGTTTTGTTATTCCTGGCCAGGACTATAGACGTTAACACATTCTACTACATGTACTCATTTTTACCCACTCACACATACAAGTTTCATGAGATAAACTACAACAGTTCCGTTATTTATACAAAGTTCTACTGAATCGTTCAGGTTGTCGCCGGTCGCGCTGAGACCGTCGCAGTCTTGGTGCTTGGGGCGGTGATGCTGTTGGATTTGGTTCCGCTGTCCCTGGTCTCAACCGAGGTGTCGGAGCGGCAGCTGTTGCCCGCCAGTCCTGATGACTCCACATCGCCCTTTTTTTGTCGTTGGTTTTGTTTTGGAGGATACTTTTAGGCACAGTCCCCTCCGGCTCTGGAACGGTTGCTAGCTTGGAGGCATTCCATACCTTGCCGTCCTCAAGTTGCTAGGTCCACTTCCCGACCTGCTGGATTTTGCGCGCAGGAGGACTGAAAGCTGGGCTTCCCTTGGGCACTTTTTGAGGCTTTTTCACTCTGACAAGGTCTCCCACTCTGAACCGTGGTGTCCTAGCCGCCCGTCTTCCGTCTGTATATCTCCTGCAGCGGTCTTGTCTCTGCTCTACGCGCTCACGTAGTCGCTGCATCTCCTCAAATGGGCTCTTGAGGAACTCTGCGTAGGAAAGACCCAAAATGTGCAGCCAATGTCTCGGTTTGCGACCGTGGAGCAGAAGAGCAGGAGGCAACCCAGTGGTGGCGTGCGGCGTACAGCGGTAGACGAAAAGATAGTCCAGGACTGCAGCGTGCAGTGCGCGGTTCTCGAGTGCTGAACACTTTATGTATGACTTGAGGGTTGGGTTGAATATTTCCACCTAACCGTTGGCTTGTGGATGTTAGTTGGAGACAAGCTTGTGTTTGATTCCTCGATGAGCTAGGGAAGTGTTAAATTCCTCAGAAATTAACTGGGGCTTCAACGTCGCAGACGAGACTGTAAGTATAGCCCTCGCGCGTAAACACAAGATGTAAAAAATTAGTCAACGTTTTCCTGATGACGTTAAAACAGAACTGAACTTTCGGCCATTTAGAGAAGTAATCCACCTACGTGATTACGTAGCGGTATGGCGGCGGCGCTCTCTCGAAAGGGCCCACTATAACAATGCCGACCTTTGACAAGGGGCGATCGGGCAGAGGCACCGGTTGAAGGGGCGTGGTTGCCGTCTTCGCGGACATGTCGGCTGTCTTGCAGATGTCGCAGGCGTGAACTGCCCGCTTCACCTACGCGTTCATGCGGGGCCACCAGTAAAGTTCGCGAAGGCGAGTTGTCGTCCTGACAATGCCAGCATGACCTTCATGCGCCCTAGCAATCAGCGTCGCTCGCATGCTTGTTCGGATGACGAACTGCTCACCCTATAACAGGAGGCCGTCATCCACCGAGAGTGCGTCTTTCTGATCATGAAGAATTACCTCGTCTGCGGACAGTGCCCTCCAGGGTGGCCACTCAGACATGATGTAGGTCATTACTGCAGAAGGGAGCGGGTCCGCCGCAGTTTCCTCTTGTAACTGCGCTTTTGTTACGCATTCACTGTCCAGGGAGTCTAATGATACAATCTCTTCGTCAAATTGCGTTCCGCCTTCGTCATCTGGCACCGTAAGCCTGGAAAGCGCGTATGCAACCTGACTTTTGCTGCCCCGCTGGTACTCGACTTGGAAGTTGTACTTCAGGAGACAGGTCGACCACCGAGTAATTCTGAGTGGGCGAGTCCATTTCCTCGGGTGTTGAACAGTGCAGCGAGTGCCTGATGGTCTGTCCGCAGCTTGAAGCGACGACCCCACAGGGACGTGTGCCATCTTTCCCACGCCCACAACCATGCAAGGGCTTCTCTTTCCCCCGTTGAGTGCCTGCGCTCTGCTGGGGTCAGCGTACGTGATGCGAAGGCGACCGTCTGGACTTCCCTGCCCTTGAGTTGCTGAAGCACTGCTCCAAGCCCGTATGCCGATGCATCGGTAGTAACAATTATGGGTAGGTCTAGATTAAACATCCTGAGAGTTTTTGAAGAGGAAAGTAATGTCTTCACCCGAGCGAAGCTCTTGTCCGCGGCTTGGTCCCAAATAAAGGACATGCCCTTCCGGAGGTGCTTGCCCAACGGTTCGACCTCAGACGCAAGGTGGGGAACGAATCGTGCATAATACTCGACCATGCCCAGGAAGGATCTTAGCTACGTCAGGTCTGTTGGGATGAGAGCAGCTTGAAGAGCATCCACTTTTTGTTGCAAAAGAGCAATTCCGGCGCCGCTGACTCTATGTCCCAGAAAAGATAGTTCTGGGACGCCGAAGACACACTTGTTAAGCTTGAGTCCTGCGTCAGAAATGCGCTGAAGGACATCCTGCAGACGTTCCAGATGTTCTTGTTAAGTCTTGCCAAAGACGACAACGGTAAAACAGTACGCCTTGACGGTCATGCCGGATTTTGGAAATCATCTGCTGGAACATTGCAGGAGCAGAGGCTAGTCAAAAACACACTCTTTTGTAGCGGAACACCCCTTCGTGTGTGATGAATGCTGTTATGTCGCGGCTGTCTGGATGCAATGGCACTTGATGGTAAGCAGCCGCGAGGTCTAATTTTGAGAAGTGACGGGCACCGTGTAGAACATTCAACAGCTCTTCGATGTGAGAAAGCGGATAACTATCAATTACAACAGCTTTGTTTGCGCTACGAAGATGAACGCACATCCGAATGGTGCCGTCTTTATTCTGGACTACCACAATGGGCGAGACCCATTCTGAGGCATTAATGCGATCAATCACGCCTTCTTGTTCTAGGCGCTTGACTTCTTCCGAGACGGCTTGCTGCGCCGCTTGAGGGATTCGCCTCATGCGATGTTGCACAGGTGGAACTGACGCTCGAATCTTTACCTTGCATTGAATTCCTTTCACTCGACCCAGGCCAGGGGAGAAGAGGTGAATAAAACGTGCGAGACATGCTGGAAAAGTCGGACTTTGCATTGCCGGTCCGGATACGATAGGCGGAATTACTGCCGCTTGTTTTTGTGGCATGGCACGCGCCGCCCACTCTTCTTCCAGCGCCGCAGATATGTCGTCTGCTGGCAGGTTACATCAGTTGTAGATGTAGAAGGTGTTGGTTGCCGACCTTCCGTATTGTCAGTAGTCTTCTCAAATACCAGAGGAGGGTCTGGCAGTCGCGACGCTTCATCTGGCTCCTCAGCGTCGGTATAGAAGCATGTTCTGGCTGCTCCACTCATTCGAATGTCCAGTGCTGCCACAGCGTTCATTCCAAGAAGTGACGTACCGTTGTCCGCTATATAAAACAGCACTTGTGCCTGTGTCGTCTTGAACGTAACAGTAGCCGTGAAGGCTCCCAACACTTTGATGGGCTCGCGGGAAAAAATCAGCAACGTGACATGGGGTGGCACAACTTTGGCGTCACTTGCGAGCTGCTGTATAAATGTGGACTTGTCCATTATCGAAACAGACGATTCTGTATCAAACAAGAATGGTAGTGGCGTCTTGAAGACTTTTGCCGTAATGAAGATTCGTGATTTGCACATTCCCGTTATGTGATTCACGAGCGTTCGGTCTTCGTCGTCGTTGTCATCGTCATCCGACAGAATCTGTTCGACTTTCTTGCGCCGCGGCCGTTGTGAATAGCCCTTGGGCGTGCTTTTGCAGACACCGCCGAAGTGACCACGACGACCACACTTGTAACAGTAAAGATTCCGTGCTGGGCACGTGTCGTAACTCTGGCAGCGTTCCAACCCGTGTCCGCAGTTCGCACACGTTTGTTCATAAATTCTCTGATCGATACGTCTTGGGGGTTTTTCTTGCCACGAGCTAGGTGAAGATGTGAATTGGACCGACCTGCGACCTGGCTGTCCAGACCGTCGTGGTCCACTTCCAGACGATTGCTTTTGGCCGGCACTGCCACAGGCGGCGCAAAGCGAAATAGCTGGCGCGCGTGCGTCACGTGTGCTTCGAGATGTCGATCTTTGGCTCTCAGCACGTTCACTCCTTGCAGGAAAGCGAGAACTGCACCGTCGCGAAGGCTCTCGAGGTGATGAGCTTCTTAAAGACGGTGGTGGTGTATGACTCCGTCTCAAGTTCCTTTCTGTTGACGATCCTGCTCCGAACCCCGCACTTCGGGTGGAAACGTTGCAAGTCGATAGAGAGTTTGGGGAAGGTGTCGATGTCGTTGTCCATTCCCGAACTTCACGTCGTGCACGTTCAATGTTTAACAGCGTCTGCAGGACCACGTCTAAAGGACGAGCGGCGTCTAGAACCATTCGCTCTTGCATTTGCGACGACGCGACGCCGATCATGAATTGTTTCCGGACCTGTTCTTGTGTTTGGTCTCAAAAACTTGCCGGAATCGCTAAGGCTCGCAGCGCCAACAGAAAGTCCTTGAGGGACTCACCCTCTCGTTGCTTCTGAAGGTGAAATTTCAGCTGTTGCAGAGTCACGTTGACGGGTTGAGTAAACTCTGCTTCCAGGAGTTCCACCGTCTCTTTGTAGATGTCTCTCGCCGGTGGACGGCGACCTTGTTCGCCGCTTGCTGCTGCCGACGGTGCTGGCACCGTTGCAACAGAACTCTCGGGCGTTGGTAACGAGTCGAATATCTGTTGGCCTGCTTCGCCGAGACAGTTGAGCAGCATGGCCTGCCGACGTTCGGCGTCGTAATCTCGAGGGCAAGTGGCCAGCAGATATCCCTCAAAAATATGGATCCATCGTTTCCATGGAATGGGTGGAGTACCCGGTTTCGCCAAGAACTCTGGGGGAAGTCTGCCGCCGGACGTCGCCATTATGGGAAGATGACCTTCTGTTTGAGAGGGAGGCCGTTCTATAGCGCAGCCATCTTGAATGTGGGTGGGGACGATCGAAGGACGTGGCTGGAGGAACAGAATAATTCGCCGAGGACCAGCCAACGAAACCAAGGGCGCAGCCGATGTCTTGCCGGTGAAGACAATCGGGTCCAGGAACTCCTCGTCGCCAGAAATGTATGTTGTGTCCCGGGCTACGGGGAAATCGTTGAGTGAGCAACCACTCTGGTCCGAGAGCTCTGATAGACTGTTCTGTTATTAGATCGATCCAATAGAAGAAAAGAAAGATGAAGAGGAGAAGAATTATGATAGCTTCAAAAGAGTTACAACACTGTGAAGAAGATGAAGTAGAAATCGAAACTAGGTGAACACAACAACTACTTTATATTTGGCTGAGGAGCGATGTCGGACAACTAAAGAAAAGGTCCAACAAACTGTTTGAGAACTTCTCGCACTTTCCAATCTTCGGCGGAGAGTTCTGAAGTAGATTTCGTTCCCATAGTTATATGTAGCTTGACAGTATCGATCCTCGTAGCGTGGTTTTCGTTGTTGCTGACCTTTGGGGGTTCAGATGCGGGGGAGCTAGCGAGCGTCTTCTGCTCTGTACACAATCCCCTCAACGTACGGTTCAACAAAGTTGTAAGTTATGTAGTGCAATGTTGTGTCAAGAGGTGTCACGTTTTTGGAAGCGTAGAGCAAGTAGTATAGAGAATGCCCGTAGCGGACGGTCATGAAATATTATACGCAAAGGTTCCGTAGAGGTGGGTGGTGTCCCAGTTGTCGTAATGTTCGGCGAAATTGAAACTGTGTAAGCGAAAATATGGGTGAAGTGTTCAGTTAATCTATTGGTCCGTGGGTGGTAAGCTATGACAATGTTTTCAAGAGTGGAAGTAAGGCGGATGACATCTTCATCCATGTGGGATAAAAAGGAAGTACCTCGATCGCTTATTAAGTATTGTGGAACTCCATGGAAAAAGAGACAAACGTGTATAAAATCCAATCTTCATGATTTCGTGGGCAGAAGCGACGGGAACAGACGCCGGCTCGTCATTTTGTGTTAACAGGTCGATAGCGACAAGTATCCACTTATTGTGGCCGATGGATTGTGGAAATTAAACTTGGACGTCTACAAACTTTGAAACAGCGCTAAAAACACAAGAGACAAGAACGAGAAGTGGACGAACACGACGCTGACTGGCAACTGAAGTTTATTCCTGCAAGGAATAGAAAGGAAAACATAAAAGATGCACGATAGATAAAACATGATCCACCCCCTTGAGGCACGCCCGAGCACTTAAACGAATCTGCCGAATTTCCTAATGAAAGAGACATCCACCAAAGCCACAGACGGGGCACTATACTTCGTTTCACCTTCCGTCCAGACGCAGCGGATGCTACGAGGGAAGGGGACCAATCAAGCAGCGTCAGAAGTGCAAATCACTAGGCTTGTTCTGTTTATGATTGGTTCAGCGATGAAAAACACACACAGAAACATTACGAACACCATGAGGGTGCCCTTTTGACGCTGTCTGATTCGTCATATAATCTCGTAGCATCGGCTGCGTCTGGACGGAAGGTGAAACGAAGTATAACACACGTGTCCGCTCCGTAGGTAGAAATAAAAAAGTCACAGCATATCCACGTGGTGAATGATGATGAGTGGGCGAAGCTCCGGAGTGAATCGTCGGTAAACCAGCGATTCTTCCGTGTTCGCCCACTCATCGCCATGTAAAGACGTGAGAAACTGTGCGTGTGTGTATACAAAACGAAACGTCTAGAAAGTCTCGCTTAAACCTCGTGTCGGCACCTTCGGGCTGAGCTCGCCTGATGCGTTTTGCAGACGACTCACGAGCTCTCGCTGCATCGGGGTCTGCCTGCCGATACGCGCGCTTTCTCGCAGCTTCCAGTTTCCTGACGTTCTGCAGATCCTCTTGGCGCCGCTGCCGTGCCGCTTCGGCTTCCCGCTCTCGTACGGCCGGATCTTGGCGGCGTCGCCGAGCAGACTGACGACGCGATTCGGCTTCCCGCTCTCGCACGGCCGGATCTTGGCGGCGTCGCCGAGCAGCCTGACGACACGCTTCGGCCTCTCGCTCTCGCACGGCCGGATTCTGTCTGCGAGCGCGCGCTGCCGCCGCCTTGCGCGCTCGCCGTTCCGCAGCCTTGTCTACTGCCTCCATTCAGCTAAACTACGAGCAGCGCCAAGAGCGAGTGCCTTCTATGGCATGCGCTAAGCGCCATCTGTCATCTCTACATAAAGTTAATTCCGGAACACGCCATCTCTTGAGCCATTCATAAACTAAACCTCGAAGTGGCTACATACCCACAAAGGAGGGACAGACCCACGCCTTAAGGAGCTTCGCCCCTAAAAAACGCCTCATCAATTTCTCTAGTAACTTTGTTGCGGTGACGAGCCAGAATCTTAGATCCTTGCAGTTCACTGCGAGATCCCAAGGTGTCCTTCGCAGTGAACTGCAAGGGACACCTTGCAGTTCACTGCGATATGTGTTCGTGTTCTCCGGTTTTCATGGAGATTAAGATTCTGGCTCGTCACCGCAACAAAGTGACTAGAGAAATTGATGAGGCGTTTTTTATTTCTACCTACGGAGCGGACACGTGTGTTAGTGCCCCGTCTGTGGCTTTGGTGGATGACGAAGTCTCTTTCATTAGGAAATTCGGCAGATTCGTTTAAGTGCTCGGGCGTGCCTCAAGGGGGTGGATCATGTTTTATCTATCGTGCATATTTTATGTTTTCCTTTCTATTCCTTGCAGGAATAAACTTCAGTTGCCAGTCAGCGTCGTGTTCGTCCACTTCTTGTTCTTGTCTCTTGTGTTTTTAGCGCTGTTTCAAAGTTTGCATTATGAACCAACTAGCCCAGCTTCACGCCTTGTTGGACGTCTATTCCGCTGCGATAAAATGGCGGTGTCGTTGAGGAAGGGGATCTAGACAGTCAGGGGGCTTTGTGGTAGGATGTTATGATGTTGCTTGGTCTGCCAGTGGTGGCAAGCTCGAACGTACTTTCTGATGTCGCAGGTCATGCCTGTCCAAATCTAACTGCCAAGGATTCGAAAGCAAGTTCCCCAAATCCAAAAAAATCCAGTTGTAAGATAGTCATCTTTTTCTTGGATGTTATGCATTTGTAAAAGGCGCGGAAGCACTACAAACCCATGGACTTCCTTGTTGTGTCTCGTAGTTTTGCGTATTAAGAATGCCTTCATTCAGTTGAAGAGGCGGGCACGGCACACAATTAGTACATATGTATTCGGCAAAGCGCTTTTTAAGACTTTTCGCAATGGGGTGCAAAAAGGATCTAAGTGGCGATCTTCCGTGATGTTCACGGACTTTAGGATAACAAATGGGTCTTCGTGGCCGGAGAAGTTGGGAAATTGCGACCCATGAGGAAGCGGTCATTTTAGGGGCTGTCAGCATCAAGGTGTCGTTTTCCAGATCTGTAATTAAACGTAAAGTTATAGTCGTAGATTTTTTAGTGGTCAATGTTGAAGTCGTCCAGTAGGGACCTTTAGGGCGGACAACCGTCATTGGGCGTGATGATCGGTTACGATAGTGAAGAGTGTGCCATAGAGATAGAGAAGAATCTGCGATATATCCCACACGAAGGAAAATCAGTCAAGTTCCTTTATGGTACAGTTACATACACTTTGCGTTAAAGTGCGGCTGAGGTAGGTAATTACTCACAGGAGAGCGGAAATGGCCCTGGCCAGTATGACGACGAGGCCATGGCTTCTGGTGTTTGTGCGAATCGCAAAGTCAGCGCCAGAAACGAAGGTATCGAGCACTGGGACATTCATAAAAGCGGTTTTCAGGGCATGAAAAATATCGATTTGAGAACGGCTCCAATGTAAACTGTAGTAAGTTTACGATTTACGTGTTGAGGGTTCACCGATGAGGGAAATGGAAAACATAAAGTTTCTAAAGTGAACGCAATGATTCAGAACGACAGTACGTCTTTTGATATTTGTGTGAAGGAAATTTGGAAACGGCTGGTACTTTAGAAAGTTTAGTCCGAATACCAACCCTACTGAAAAACGTCATTTGGCGCGCCTATATGAAAGTAAACGGGTTCAGACCGGTAACAGTTTATCCATACCGGTCACCAGTATGTGAAAGGAGTCGCCCGTATGGCTCAAATGAGTCTCTTTATGAACCATGACGCTCACCTATTTGAGCAAACAGTGTCACTCTTTTGGCAAACGGGTCACTCGTCTAGCCAAATGGGCCACTCGTTTGGGCAACGTTGTCGCACTTTTGCTGAAACCGCTGACAATGTTGCACAGACAGGTTACCGGTGACCGGCAAACTGTACTGGTTTCATCAAACGGCTCTCCAAAGTTGTTTGATACTGAACGTAAAAATCGGTGGCATGTACACGCCTATTTCAGCATTGGCAGCCTGTTTCGGGAAGGCCGGGAGCACCGGTTTACCGATTTTAAATCGTCCGCGTAATGCAAGTAATTATATTTATATTTTGATTGCGCTGAGGTTCGCTGATACTGCTACTACAAGAAATAATTTATATATATATATATATATATATATATATATATATATATATATATATATATATATATATATATATATATATATATATATATATACGTAAACACTCGACATTGGCGAGCCGGTATTTCGAATGAACTTTAAAACTTTGGCATTTTTTGTTGCCTTAATTTACTTTATCAGCTCGAATCTCTCTTGCAGAAGACGCGACTGAGTGAAAAATATACTTCTAGATTCCGTTTCATCTCAATTCAAGATGCAGCGAAGGTAGCGCGCGAAGACGTGGTTGCAAGAACATCGAGCATTGCCAGAGCACGCCAGCCGTTGCAGCAGTCAAAGAATGAGCGCGCGATGAGTGTTTTTTTTCGCTCGGGCGCTAGCCTAGCTTTTGGCCGGCGCCATTTCCAGCGCTCGAGCGTGCTGAATTGCGCTCGATTCGCCTGCTTTTCGAGGCAGCAAGCAGGTAGTGCTGGAATGCATGAGAAGAGGAGGGGCCCCGTGTTTTTCGCTTTGAGCCAACCTTGACCGTGCCCCTCCCTCCCTCTCAAATCAACTCTGTCACTTGACCCGAGAGAGAGGGGGCATTAGCCTCGCGCGAGCTACAGGCTGATAAGCAATAGCTCCGAAATCCGGGAGCGCGCGCGCACTGGCAGCCGCTTTTTTCTTTGTCTGCTTGTTGTCCGCTGCAGTTGGGAACATCACTCGTCCTACCTGCTTCGATCTGTTGCCTTTTTCTGCGGTCTTATTGGATGCCTCTTGAAAACGTATTGGATGTGCACCAAAGCTGTCAGTGTTCGAAAAGTTCTACGCGTATATCGGCAACGAGCAATTTTTTGAAGAAGTCAAGAATTCTTGCGGTTTGGTTGGGTTCGGCAAATGACAGCTTGTGCGCCGCATAATGTTGAAACTTCAAGGAGCCTTCCTTCTCGTTTTTGTATTTGTGTGGCTGTCCTGCTTTGGCTGTTTCGACATTTATTTTTAATTACATCTTTCAAGTCCTCTATTATTATGGTAAGTGCTCTGCAACCTACTTGTTTGCAACGATTGACCGTTTTTCTACGCCTACTTTTCCAGAATATGTATAGAATTATGCAGCGTCTATTATCGGGGCAGCCGGGTGAATAACTTTCCCAAATGTCTGCCTTTAGATCTAAAACTGCCTCGGTTCTTGTTTCCTTCGCAATTTTCTCAATTGCATAAAAGCTTAAGATACATTCACACCGGCGAGTTAATGTGTCGCGCGATGCGACTAGGTCGCATCGCAAAATAAAAAGATGCTCACATTTGCGTACGCGACGAGCGAGTACAACACCTTTGTTGGTGAGTCGTTTCTCGAAAACTCTCGCTCAGGACGCCGTTGATTAGCTCAGCCGCTCCGCTACTAGATCCCATTGCAAAACGTCGGGACAGCAAGCGACTGCTCAAATCGCCTGCGATGAAAGTTATGGCGCGGCTAGATCGCATCGCCGGTCTGAACGCATCTTTAAAGTGCCTCTTCACATTACACAGACCGCTTTTATGTTTGTACTTGTCTACGGAATAAGTTGTAATAAACTTCAAGGATAATTGAAAATATTTTTTGTGTCTATTTTCCGGCCCCTTTGCAAGCACCTGCGCGAGCACATTTTTCTACGTGTTTCCTCCAAGTTATAAAAAGGCTTATGAGTCTCGGGATTTCTTAATTAGGTTTAAGATAACCAACCTTCCAGACGATACCCATTCAGGGCTAGCGAATCATTTGCCTATCCGAATGGCGCGTTCAAAAGTGTGGTAACGTGCCAAGTTGAACGCGCACCCGGATCAAACGAGTGCCTGTATCAAACGGGTATCGTTTCAAACGGGTACTGTTTCAAACGGGCACGGGTATCCCATAAATATAATGGATCCAAATGGATCGACAAGTTTGCCACCCGTTAAAATCAAACGGGTCGGCCAGTTTGCCATTCGTTTCAATTGCAAATGTTTTCTTTTCCAGTAGAGATCTGCACTAATGGTATGACCCAGGATATTAATTTGATAAGCTAGAGAGATATTTTTTGTGTATGTTTCGCTGGAAATGGGCAAATTGTAGTAATCTATCATTTTTAGTAGCCTCTGAAAGTGTTTGATGATTGAGGTAGATGAAATATTTATGTTGTCAATGTGTCAATGACAGGTTTTTGATATGAGGCCCGGAATCGCAGAATCCATCATGCTTTCAACTGTGAGAGGCGCATTGCACAGGTCACAAGTAATTACATTTAACTGCTAAAGGCCGGAGAGCGTAATGAAATCAGTTTTGGCTTGTCGACATCGGCCATGGGTATGTGCAAAAGCCGCTTCTGATTTCCCTAGAAAGAGCAAAGCATGGTCCCTGAAGAGTGCCAGGGGTATCGTCGAACCTCGGTGAGGCGTATACGTTTTTAGTGGTGGTCCTGTTATGTAGATGGTTACATTCGCGAAATTGCAAGGATCCCTCTTTTTCTTAGTGAGAACGACACGGGCCGATCGTGGGCTGGATGAAGGCTACCCAAGCAGCATGGATTTTGGCGAAGCAATGGCCATTGTCTGGCGATGGTCTTTTGGCCAGTGGCCAGAGGTGGCCATTCATTGACCAATGCTTGGCCGATGGTTGATGGCCGGTGGCCGTTGACCAATGGCCAGATAAAGGCCAGTCACCGGCCAGAGTCTGGCCACTGTTTGGCCACTTGGCCAAGGACCGTTGCCAGACATCGGCCAATGATTGGCCAACTCTTTGCTGCTTGGGTAAATGTTGCTTTGCAGCGTTTCACTGACGTGATCATCGACGGCCTTGCATTCGGTGGATGAAAGTTTGGACCGCGGCTTCGAATGGGATATACCGGATGGGATGTTTTAAAAAACAACCCTATTCTGCGCTAGAGGGTGGCTATTAAAATCGAAGTGTTGTTCATACAAAACAAAAAGCCTTGTTAGTAATTATGTTGTGATGAGTACGCAAGATAATGTCTACATTTTTAGTAACATGCACTGCGGCGTTTTGGGGAGCTGACGTCAGTCTTGCAGTGGTAAGTTCAAGCATAGCCTCCTCTATACTCACAAAGTCTGGCAGTTCGACGACGGAGCCATAGAGTGCTCAGTCTCAGGTGTCGAGCTCGAGGATCTGGTATCACAGAGCATCACAGAGTTATTTTCGGGAACGTGAACGTCAGCGCACAACTTTTGAAGTGGCGCGAGGGCCCGAAACACACTTGCTCGCTCAGGCGAATTGTGCTTAGGCGTCTTGTTGCAGCGGGGCGCCAGTTGGATGGCTCTCCTCTCATCTCTTGTCTACCGCTCCACTTTTTCATTTCGGCGGCCACTTCTCGTGGCAATCCGCCAGGCTTTTTCAATATATGTTAGGCTATAGTTCAAGAAGCGATGCAATCGTGGTATAAAATACCATGTTAAAAAACAGCGCGACCGGGACGAGGACAAAAATAAATAAAGGAACACAAGACAAGCGCTGACTATCAACTGGTTTGTTAATATAACATATGTAATGAAGAAAATTAAATGAAAAACATAAAGTCATATGTTCGCGCGCTTGCTGGCCACATCGTGGAATATTTCACCTTCATTTTTTCATCTGATTGTAGAACTTGTTTTCTTCCCTCTTTCCTCAGGGGCTCTTGTTACTCTAAATCAAGGAAGTTCACCTGGCTGAGGGTTAGAGTCACGAAGTTTAGCTCACACACGAACTGTTGCTCTTCGTGATGTTGTACGCTTTATCCATCGCTCGACAAGTTTGGTCGTGGTGTTGATATATTTTAATGGTGGTCTCTAAGCATGGTTCGCCCCCGCAAGTTTGGCAATGTGCCGCTAAATGTGAATATGCGGTGCCTTTCAAGGAGCTGATATTTGCTGAAGGCTCTAGGATGCAGCTCATTGTTGGTACATGTTATTTGGAGACAGTCCTTGAAGTACCATACTTAATGCCATTACTCCGAGCACAGAATGCGGCATATCTTTATTGGATGCTCAGGCAACAGAAAAGTCGACAGGGCACGTGAACAAAGATTGGTAGGTAATACAAAACATATATTCAGGTATGTAAACGACTACTTAGTGTTAATAGAGAAGGCAGAATCCAGTAGAACAATTAACGACGTGAAAGGTCGTTCACGGAAGACGGCTTAGGCCTTCGTTTTACCTTTAAAACCCTCAAAAAGTACGAAATTCATTTTTTGGATCTCCTAGTGGACGTAAAAGAAGAATATGTATGCTGGATGCATAAACCTAGAACCACCAAAAGCTTACCTGACTACAGATCGGCGCCTTCAAAACTTGTTAAGACACCACAGTGAAAAAAAAGACCCCATACCCGCGTGTTCTCGAAATAATAGAGTTGATAGTCCGCGCTTTGTACTGTATGTGTTTCTCTCCTCTTGTTGTGTTTCGCGCTGTTTTTCATCATGAACGTTTACCAACTAGCCCAAGTGCACATTTTCATAAAGAGGATGAAGAAACAAAACAAAGGGTAGTGCAGTTCGTCTCGAATAATTCGCCTTATAAAGTTGGGAAGGTTGGTGACGGCCGTTAATTAAAAATTTCAGAGTTTTAACTTCATTCAAAAATGATCTTTGGAGATCCGACCACTTTGGAGGTCTTCATGACACTCGCATTCTACAATGTTCTGCTGCACGATGATTGAAACGTAAACATTTTCAACATTGGTCTGTCTGGTTAGGGAGAAACTGACATAGTTTTTGCGGACTCTAACCAAAGCGGTTCATTAACGACATATACAAATGCCTATGCCGCCCCCTTGCAACTCCAGCCTCGAGACCGTCTAATCGAATCTGTCTCCCTTATGTAAAGAATATGAGTGACACCGTCAGATGCGTCCTTCGGAAACACGGCATTGCCGTCTCCCACAGGCCCGTGTCTACCATCCGTCGGCGGCTTCCTCTCCCAAAAGACAGACCAGGAAGGGAAAAGGCTCAAGGTCTCGTGTACCGCGTCCCTTGCGCGGATTGCCCGGTCGCTTATGTGGGAAACAAAAAAACTTCCCGGATCGTATTCGACGACACAAACACGACGTGAGAAAGAAATACACTGAGGCCAGCGCCCCGGCAGAGCACGAGCAAAAAACGGGGCACTCTTTCTCCCTCGACGAGACCCAGATGGTGGCCACCGAGAGACATTGGAGAAGCGCCTTCATCTAGAGTCCTGGTTTCTCCAAACAACGAGTAAGAACGTGAAGCGGTTCAAGGGCACTCTCTCGAGCGCGTACGTGCCTGGACTTCGCCCCCTCTGGGGTGAGCCTTAGGAAGACCAAACGCGCGGGCAACCTTCCACATCACGCCCCCTCCCCCGCCGTTTCAAGGGCACTCTCCAGAGCGCGTACATGTCTGGACTTCGCGCCCTCTGGGCTGAACCTTGGCAAGGCCAACCACCTGGGCAACCTTCCCCACCGCGCCCCTACCTACAGTCACCCGTGACCAAGGGACCGAGCGTGTCCCGAAACGTCGGGTTTATGTGCACGATGATAGGCGACCTGGGTGCTCAGACGGAAAATAGCCCTTGGTATATTCCTTTAAAAAGGTGCCTGATTTTTTTTCTCCTCCGCTATAGCTACGTGACACGTACGCAGAGGCGATGGACGTCCTCGATATAGGATGTCGATTTTTTGGAGGGGGCTTGGTACCTTCTGGAGATTTTGCCCTGCGCTTTTTGTTCTTTGCATTCAGGCGTGCTGAAGACGCCTGCAAATGCTCTTTTGAACGCATCATATGACTTGATCCTCTCCTCAATAGTGTTGTACCATTGTAGTGCAGTACCTCTGAAAAAAATTTGACGTTGGCGAGTTGAATGGTACCGTCCCAACAATTGCGTTGGTTCAACCAATATTAAGTTTTCTGCCTATCCAGAGTGACAGCGTCGGCTAAACCAGTGAAATTCTGTGGCTCACGTTTCCGAGCTGTGACAGTTGAAGTATTGGTAGGCTGCTGGTTTCTGACATTGGCGTTGTCGTCGATCATGATGGTGACAGGTGACCGTCCTCTGCGCAGCCTGAGGCCAGAATTAGCAGATGGTTTGGTAGATGATCTTTGAAGCACCTTCACCATGTGTTTTGAGGTTGGAAAAAGGTGACTTAATAAAGGATGAAGAGAAAATTCGACACATGTTAATATCTATACTGCATTCAAGATTTTCCCGTGCCGAGTTCACCCTCATGAAAGCCCGTGGCTGTGTGGGGTACCACTTCTTCCCTACGACATATAATATTAAGTCCATGTCTAAGCCCATGTCCCATGTCTTAAGCCCATGTCTAAAGTCATACGCGATTTTAATAAAGCTGATTACGCTGGTATTAATGCTAAGCTCACCATCTTTTTTGACGTCTTTCTATCTTCCTTTTCGTCGCGGTCCGTAGAGGACAATTGGTTGTTATTTAAGCAAAAGGTTACTGACGTGATCAACTTACATGTTCCCTTGCTGCGGATTCGTGGAGATGTTGGGCAACCATGGTACAATAAAAAGCTGAAATCAGTTGATAACAAAAAGAAGCGCCTTTTTCGAAAAGCGAAGGCTGGTGGTTCTCCTTCTGTGTGGAATAAGTATTTTCAGTGCCTAAAAGAGTACACTGCGTTAATTAAAACTTTCAAGAAGAAGTATTTTCATCAGGACTTGCCCAACATTCTTCGAACCAACCCTACTAAATTTTGGAAAACGATTACACCCAATCCTAGTACGCAGTCCATTGAGCTAGTTGATAAGGACGGTGTCGTTGTAGCCCGGCAAACTTGCCTCGTCAGTAATGAATGATTACTTTTCTTCCATCTTCACAACGGAGCCACCAGAAAATATTCCTCCCTCCCTCTACTTCCGTTTTCCCAAATGCCTCCGATCACTGTCACTGCATCTGGAATTTCTAATCTTATAGATAAATTGAATGTATCTTCTGCCCCAGGACCTGATACAATTTGCTCAAAAATACTGAAGAACACGAGAGACATCTCCTGTTTATTTCTTCAGCTAATTTTTAACCAGTCATTGTCAGACGGCTGCGTTCCATCGGACTGGAAGATTGGCCGGGTCATCCCTGTCTTCAAAAGCGGTGATCGATCCCTTCCTGATAACTATCGTCCCATATCGCTCACATGCATTGCATCGAAGCTTTTAGAGCATATCATCCTCTCTAACGTTATGAATCACCTAACCTGTAATAACTTTTTTTCCAAAACCAGCATGGTTTTCGCCAGGGTTATTCCTGCGACACCCAACTTTTTGAATTTTCTCACGACCTGCACACTAACCTTGACTCACTCTCTCAAACGGATGCCATCTTCATAGACTTTTCCAAAGCTTTCGATCGGGTTCCTCACCTACGCCTACTCGCAAAACTATCGCGACTCAATATTGATCCCTTAATCGTATCTTGGATTCGCAGCTTTCTCTCTCCAGAGTCCAATATACAGTCGTCAACACTTTAGAATCAAACCTTACCGATGTTTTGTCGGGGGTCCCACAGGGCAGTGTCCTAGGTCCGCTTCTTTTCTTGATCTTTATTAACGACCTTCCAAATTCTATCACCTCTAACATACGTTTATTTGCTGATGATTGTGTCATTTATCGCCAAATAAATTGCTCCTCCGATCACCTTCTTCTTCAGAAAGACCTCGATAATATAACCAAATGGTGTGATCAATGGCTAATGTTACTAAACCACTCTAAATGTAAGTTTGTCTGTTTTTCTCGAAAACATTCCCCATCTCTTTTCAAATATTCTCTAGGCTCATCAACAATTGAGTGTGTTCAATCGTACAAATACCTAGGCGTTCATTTTTCCTGCCGTATGTCTTGGACCCTCCACATTGACTCCATACACGCCGAGGCTTCCAGAACGCTTGGTTACATTCGACGTTGTCTGCACTCAGCCCCTCCAGCTTTGCGCCAGCTGGCGTACGAAACTTTTGTGCGTCCGAAGATTGAGTATGCTGCTGCCATTTGGTCCCCACACCAGATTTACCTCACTAACACCTTAGAATCTATTCAGAATCGTGCTGCCCGATTCATTCTTTCTAACTATGAACGCACTGCCAGTGTGTCGGCCATGAAAGCGTCCTTATGCCTCCCCACTCTCATTTCTCGCCGAAAAATATCACGCATCTGTCTTTTCCAGAAGATTTTTTATTACCACCCTCTACTCAGACAGTCTCTACTGTTAGAACCGCATCGTTCATCCCGACGACTTTTTAACTCCCTTAGTGTACGTCGCATCCATGGTTCCACTGTCACTTTTAACAGCTCATTTCTTCCCCTTGCCATAATAGAGTGGAACAATCTACCGGACCATGTAGTGCTCATCAGTGACTCCGACCTCTTCAGACATGCTGTATCGTCTATATTTAATATGTAATCAGTGCGATGCTCCTACCTATGGCCAGTGCTCAGCCACATCTTGTTTCTATGTTTTGTTTGTTGTTTTTATTGTATAAAAGTTCTACTTCTGTGCTTCTTTGTATTGCCCCCCCCCCTTATGTAATGCCCTTGGCGGGGCCTTTAAGGATAATAAATGAAATGAAATGAAATTAAGTTGATGCTGTCGGTAACCTAGAAGACGGGAAATTTATGGTAGCCGAACTGGCCAGTGATGCCTGGCGCGAGAAGATCCGCGTGCTACCGGCAGGCCGTTGTCTGTATCGTTCTAACAGTACTCCCTTTGATGAAAACGGCCGACTCGGCCGGTAAATATAAAAAAACATTGAGGACACCAACAACAACAAAAAAAAGTGATAGCTGTCAACAATGGGGTGACGAAGCAGATGGGAAGATTGTTGGAGTTCGGCTTCTATCCAGAACCTCGCGGCTTTTTGAACCAGCCACAACGGTACTGTTCCATCTAGGCGTTATGAGGATGACTCCGCACCTCCATCATCTTATTAAAATGATGCTGTCGGCAGCATAGAGGACAAGACAGGGGATGGCAGACGACAGAATATTTTATGAAGGCCGGGCCGGCCGGTGGGGCCTGGTGCGAGATGGCCGTTACCACCTCTGCCACATCGTCGTTATCATCTTTCTAACAATACGTTTATTTGAAAATCTTCTTCCACAGTATATCGCGAGATCAAGATATTTTAAGACCAACGCTCAACATTGTAGAGAAGCGTAAACATCCGTGCTTTTTATACATATTCAAATATATTTATTAGGTTTTGCTTCGCTACCCTTGTTTACATTGCCTTGATAAACAGTATATTGAAAGATGCATGTCATATATGCAGATCATCGAGGCTTGAGCTATAGCCATAGCAAGTTAAAAATATTTTCGCTCGTTTATAAAATTTCTCTATATACTAAGGCATAATAAATAATTATAGAAATATATAATATTTATCCTTGTTACCCAACGTATAGAGAACATTTAAAAATAATGTTCTTTCACCTGCAATATTAGGTAAAAAGTGAGCTGATCCACAAAATCAGAACATGCTTAATATAGAAGGTTTTGAAAGCTGGTGATATGAGTTTACATTAGTATAAAGGAAGCTTTATATGCAAGGACAAAATGATAGGAAACATCGTAAGAAAAACACACGCACTTTGTTTATGCTTGTACCTCTTCTCTCCTTTTTCCTTGCTTATTGCACGCTTTATGAATAAACACATAGCTGTGTTTATGAAAATACAAGCGCCGGAACGCATCCACACAAAAAAAATATTACTATTCATAATTTTCTGCGAGTTGTGAATAAAGTGAAAAAACAACAGTACGCTGCAACAATACAAAAAACGTCATAAATAAATATACAGTCATCAAAGCAGTCGAGCGGATTGTTTTACAGGTTAAAAGTTTAAATCCACAAGCCTCCTTTGGATACACAAAGTCCATACTTTTTTGGTTTTTTTTTTCGACGAATGCTTGCGCGCTTGTGGAGAGTGCGGATCCGGTGGGTATCCTCCTCCCACTAACGAACGGTGGTCTAACGGTTATTGTCATGCCTGTCGTGATACTCCTCTTCCGTAATCAGAATCGCAAACGTTTTGCGCCGTTCTATTTTTCGCAAACTTATTGGATCGCCGTAAAAGTAGTGTTCCTCCAAGACGAACAGTTTTACACAGTTTTCGGGGATGTGATTTAAAAGCTGCTTGTGCTGCGTTTGGGGCCACCTGCTTGCTGGCATGCCCTGTTAATCAAGAATACACTTAGTTTCCATTTTTTGGCCATCCCGTCGACTTTCCCTACAATATCACGGATCATTCCCCAAAAACGGCTTCGGGCTATGTGCTTTCCATATTAACCAGCTGCCACCCTCGAGTCAGAGTTGCAGTGGACGTATTCTTGTGCATATGTTTTATCGAGCAAGTATCTCTGGGCTTCCCGAAGACTTACCAGCGGCCCCTCATGCTCTGCTTCAATCACTGCCGGGTTGCCGGCTCACTGATATAGCAGCAGCACGCGATTTAGAATGTGGTAGCCTAACTGTGCCTGTGTCAGTACATAGGCACAGCGTCGCTCCGTCGTTCCATTTGTTTGCACGTTATGTCCTCTTTCTTTCTCACGTTAGAGGGAAAAAGTAGACTTGTATGCTTCAATATCGCGTCGTTGTTGACGCTCAATCCGCTTATGATGGCACTGCAACGTAGTCAAACGATTTTGTTTCCCCAGCATGCCCAGTTTACGTTACAACGTAAAATCGGGGCGGAGTAGAAAACAATGTTTGTACGGAACAGCCGACGCCCGGTAGAAAAAAATTGGCTCTTGAAAGGGAACAGTATGCGAACCGCCGGCGGCGATTAAGGAAAGCCGTGGTGGCGGAATCAAAAAAGTGCCGACGCCAAGGATACAAACTGGTGCTCCGAAACTCCTCGCGT
>JAZHYW010069529.1:0-37796 GCA_037355805.1 Ixodes ricinus
AAGTAAACATTATACACGTTTTAATCGCCATAACAAAAAAAGTGTGCAAAGTGTTGCAAAAATGGCACAGACAATAAAAGCTACATGCAACGAATATTACCCTTAGAAAATACAATCAATATACAGGGTGTTTCACGAAAGGTGGACGAATTCGATGTTGCGAAAACTACGTATCGCACCAAAAAAGGCTTGTGTCGTTTTCGTCCTAGGCCAGGGGCCTATTTAGGAAAATTATTAATGTTCCAGATAATTAAGTTGTAAATTATTTTAGCTTAATTAATTTTCTAAAAAAAGAATCTTGCTGAGCATCATCGAAAAACACTAAATCAACAAATTGCAGAACGATAGAAGGTACTTGCGGTGGTTTACGGCTTTCTGAAAAACCGCACAACATTGACGGGTTTTTCCAGACATGTACAAATTACTCACAAAAGATGGTTAAGTTACTGAGTATTGACGCCAAAATTAATTGGACTAGAGTAGAAATTACGCATTAGTAATAGTAATTGAGTAAACTACTAACTACTGTAAAAAAGTAGCAAGTTACTTTGAAGTTACTTTCGAAGTTACTCTTTTATATATTTGTGGTAGCAAAATGAACAGCAGTTTTGATCCGTGAAAAACCCTGCAAGCCTAAAATAAATGCAGTCATTTTATGGCTGGCGTTTTCATCAAAATAGTTTATTCGCTCGCAGAAGCAATTGACTTTCGAAGTTCTTGATTGAAGAGTTGTCCCCTTTCCCTCTAAAGACGTCCCCAGCCAAGCTAAAAAGACGTTCCACCGTTGCGCTGGATGGAGCGGCAGCGTTGAATTTGAGAAACAGGTTGTGCAGGGTCGGGTAAGTGACTGTCGGCATCTTTGGTGTCCACGACGAAACATGTGAGGTTTGCCTCGGGTAGAGGGTTTTTATAACAAACTCTCCTCCTTTTTTTATTTTTTTCTTCGGCAAGTTTAGATTGTTATGACTGGCCCTTGTTTATTCTCCCGACGTTTGGGGAGTACGCTGAGCGAGTGCACCTGACCATCAAGGGTTCAAGTCTCGCGCCACGACGATGAGATCATCCGGACGACTGCGCCTCTCGTTGCAGTGCTAGTGCTACGTTACTGAAAAAATTGCTTTGGTTTAACAGAAGATCAAACGCAGTATACTTCGCCGCTGACACTGGGTTCAACAAAGCGATCTCCCAAGGGAGACTCCCAATCCTCGCCGGTGACTACGGTATCCTGACGCGCCTGACACGCCTGACAAGTAAATCGTTTTCAGCAAAGAGAAGATTTCCCTGGCGTGGAAGGTCGGAAAGACGCGAGGGATTACGTGAACACGCATCGTCGCTCGTACAGTTGCATCTGGAAGCGGGAACGTGCTCCCATGAACGAATTATCCCTGTCTGCATTTGTGCGCGGGGGAGTCCGGCTTAGCGAGGGAGTATGCGCTGACGACGAGGCGACCATGGGAAAGGGCAGGCGCCCAGCTGCGAGGTCATTCCAGTGCCGCCTCTCGTGGAACCCCCCAACCGCTTGAGGCAGAACTCACTAAAGGCAGACAACATGAAAACAACAACAACCCTGGGAGTGCCCCCTCTTTCACAGTTGCAGCTGGAGGCACGGCGCCTGTGTGCATTATTGACTTAGGTCAATACCCGATCCAGAGCTTGTTAGCATCTCTTCCTGCGTTCATACGCGCCGGTGTTATGTTCACGACGCTCGTCACCACCTTGGCCCAAGACGCCTGTGATGCGGTTACCAGACTGCCGAGTGTAAGTGCGGGGGAACAGAATGTGAGGGGGCCCCTTGTTCGGGGAATGCCAGCTTCATCTGCCGACGTCTCATTTATTTCTACGCTCAAACTTTTGTGATGAGCAAAATTGCATAGATTCCGAAAGCAGTTAGTAACTTGAATAGAAGTTACCTAAAAAACGTAGTTAAATTAAACTACTAATTACCCAAATAGAGTTGTAAATGAAAGTTACCAAATTGCTTGGAAGAGTAGTTAAACTACAGTAGTTTGAGTAGAGTAGTTGAACTACGTCCAAGTCAGGGTTTTTCAGAAAGCCGTAAAATAACGCGCGTGCCTTCTATCGTTCTGCAATTTGTTGATTTAGTGTTTTTCGATGATGCTCAGCATGATTCTAATTGAAACAATGGCATTAAGTTTAATATTTTAATAAAACCTTAATTACGCGAAAATATTTAACAATCTAATTATCCCGAACTTTATTAATTTTCCAAAATAGGCCCCTGGCCTAGGACGAAAACGACACAAGCCACTTTTGGGTGCGATGTGTAGTTTTCGCAATATCGAATTTGCCCACCTTTCGTGAAACACCCTGTATAAAATAAGTGTGTATAAAAAGGAAGAGGGCTCAAAGCAGGTAACTTGCAACTTAATACCCAATGCGGAAATAATAACAAGATACACTGAATATTTTAAAACATGATGCAAGCCTGTTTGTCAGACCGTTTTATTTGATAGAGCGTGCACTCCCTATTATCTTGCGAAAGGAATTAAAATTTGAAGCAATACCTTTGAAATGCATGCTATGTTGTGAGCTATTGCATTTACATAGTTGTATATTCATGCGTTATAACTTTTAGTAGTTAAAGAATTATTCTATAAAGGTATCATTTTGCGTACAACTATTGACTCCTGCAGCCGCAGGAAATTTCACATCTTAGTTATTTCCTCTAATTACAGTGGACGGCGCTCGCCTCAATCATGAAACAGTAAATGTGCTCCTAGCAAGCACAATTAACAAATTTTACAGCGGATAAATTTAAAACGAACAGAGTTAAAACGCAATATTTCAGACGCATGATGTGAGTTTCTAACATGCGATTAAATCTACCCACATTTATACCAACTTATTTGTTTGTCAGAATATATTACTTTTATTTATTTGTTAATTCCGGTTATTCTGCTGCTCGAAACGGACATTATCGCGGAGAGTGGTAAATGTACATGCTCGCAGGAGAAGAGTAGGAGCTTTATTTCTACTAGCTGGGTTTTTCAAAACGATGCAGTCGCATTTTTACTAAAGAAAGTGTTATTCTTTAAGATATAAGATATAAAATGCGATAATTATTTATACTCCCTGAGGTCTGGTGTCCCCCTTCATCAATTCCTATTAAAAAAACGCGTGTAAAACACTCTAAAATACATTATATTGGTAAATGTAGAGAGTCATCGTGCATGGTCGCAGGAGGGGTCGCGCACTCAGCTACGCCGCATCAGCCAAGACAGATCTTTTAGAGCGCAGCTCTTAGGCGCCCGTTTCTGGGTTGAGCGGCGTCGCCGTCGCCTTAACCGCGCGTTGCATTATGGGACGTTTCCCATAATGACGTTACATGTGACATACGTGTGACGTCGCGAGAATAAAACTTTCCCGCTAAATTTGTCGGAAAAGTTTTGCCGCTAAATTTAGGGGAAATTGACGTCACGTGACCTCAACACCTATTCAGTTTATCGACTATATTTAGTGCGGAAATTTTTACTAAATTTCCCGCTAAATTTAGCAGGAAAATGTTGGTAAATTTTTAGCGGGAAAATTTCCCCTCCTCCTTCGTACCCTCACCTCCTCCTCTCCTGCTCCCCTCCCATTTAGCGGAAAATTTGCGCTAAACTTTCCAGCTACATTTAGCGAAAATTTTCCCGCTAAATTTAGCGGGGTAATACTCCCGCTAACTTTAGCGAGGAAATTTTCGGCTAAATTTAGCGGGAAATTTAGCGAAAATTCTACGCTAAATGGGAGGAAAGCAGGAGAGGACGAGCGGAGGGTACGAAGGGGGAAGAGGGTGCATACCCTCCCCTCCGTAACCTCCCCTCCTCCGTCTCTAGAGTTGGGTTCCCATTCGGCATTGCAGAGAATTGTAAACGTCTTTCATTTTTTTTAAACAAATACCGTATCTTTGGTGTTTATATTTATGGTTACATTTCTTTAAAAAAAGTAGTTGTTTATTTTTGCTAGAGTGGAAAGGGGGCTAATGCATTCAAGAGACAGACATCTTCAAAATGTACGCATTTAGGAACAATATGGCGCGATATATTATGCATACAAAAACATTATCATCGGCATTGGACACTCTTTCTTCCGATAAATATCAAATAAAAGTGCTCACTTGTTCAGGGCTTGTGTTAACATCACATTTGTGGCAGTCATAACCTTTGCAATAACGTTTGCAATCCAGGCAGAGTCGATGGTTGAGGCAACGAAGATAGTATATTTCCTTTGGAATACATTTGCAAAGATCACATTCGGCCTTGTGTAGTACGTCATGTGAAGACCTCAGGTAACAACCTTCAAGCCACCAGAATCCTTTCAATTCACGAAATTCCTTGTCCAGACTGAAAAAAAGGATGTTATATAGCATTCTTAGAGATAAACACAAAACACTTTTTAAAAAAATGTCTTGGTTGTGTGGCCTTAAGAGAAATTTGAATAACAGTAGACTTTAATATGAAGACCTTTCGGGACAGTAATATTTCAGTCACCAATATACTCAGTGTCATAGAAAAATAGAGCAACAAAACGGCGGCAGTCAGAGTATTGATTTCATTCTACATTTGTAGGTGACTCCGTGCACTAAAATAATTCAACAATTGGTAAAGCACCGTGTTTTGAGCAAGACAAAGTTTTCACTTTGCTTTTCAAAAATATGTACACCTTACATTTAATTCTTACGAGCTTGTCCAACCTTAGAACGTTGTATGTGCCACCTAAATGGTGTATAATTCTGTTATAAACAGACAGACTACGTCGCGCACGAGCGCGCGCTTGGCGAGGCGAGGGTTACCACCGGCGCACCGCCACGCCAACAACGATCGCACGCAGCACGCCGCCGCGTCTCCTGCTAGAGGGACGGTGGTTGTCCGCAATACTTGGAGGGTCAAAATAAGATACTTCTCTACTTTGCTACGCAAGCAGAGCCTAGAGAGTTACTCAACTATAAATAACCCTTAACCGCCTTATGTTCCTTCATTCAAAACATCTAAAAAATAATTACAATGCCGTTACTTAAGAAGACACTGAAGTTAAATAAAAAATTAAGGGCTTAATATTTTTATTTGTAAATTCTTCCACTAATTTTTCTTTTCCAATATTTACACGGTTAGACGTAATTTTGGGGGGTGGCGCTGCTCTTGGCCCCATTCCGTGCTTCAAAACTAAGCTGCCTTTCTCGGCTCTCATTGGATGGAGAGATGATTGACGTATGAAATGTTCGTTGTAAATCTGTTTCTCCGTGCCGTGATAGTATTTATATCGACAATATATTTAATGTTTTGGAAACAAATAAACTAGATAGATCCATTATTGTTTTCAAAAATATCCCGAGAGTGTATTCCTGCTTTGGCCACTTCGGCTTCAAACGACAACGAAGATGGCTTTGTACTCGACGAGCGTAGCTCGTTGAGCTTGTTTATTTTTATTAGTGCGAGTCGTTCTGCGTTAACCGAGGTTCTTAGATGAAGATATCCTCAACCGACGTAGTTTGATGCAAACAACTGTCGGATGTAGGAATTTTTGAAAGTTTTTTTGTTTGAACACCGGAATATTTTTGGAGAGTGTCGCCGTAATTCACGTCAATTTCATTCCCAAATTCATTCTAAATTACAAGAAATCGATTTGGAGAACCTACTATCTTGCCGCCCTCCCACAACCGCAACCCATTTTCATATTTAAAACATGGTTAACATTGCGCGAGACAGCTTTCCTGATTATTTTTCAGGTCATATGAATTTATTTAAACCTAAATATGCACGTACGACTTTACATAGTAGATGACGCAGATAGCCGAAGAACTTTGTTTAAAAAAAACATGGGGCTGAATTTTTTAGGTTTTCAGAACAAAAGTTTTAAAGAGGAAGAAAGAGGCATTGGGTTAAATGTTTCTAGGCATTCAGAAAGTGTAGCAGGTGCAGCAATGAAGCCGAAATATTTTTTCAGCGATGAGAGAATTTTCTGGAAATGAGTTTTATCTTGAAATTATATAACTGAAGCTGTAATAAATTTTAAATGTGTGCGCTAGGTTACGACCAAATTAAGTGTTTCAAAATGGTTCGAGCGCGGAGAATTGCGATGTGCAGATTATCGCTTTGATAAGAAGCAGTAAAAAAAAGTGTTCATACTCCGTTTCCTCTTCGATCCAAGCAGGACAAAAAGCTACTTACAACACAAACGCAAACAGAAAGACTAAAAACGCATTGTCACGACGCATTCTTCGAGCCGCTTGATTGAATTAGTTGGCAACAACACGCGCGTAGAAACACGAGTCTCGTGGTGTGCCGCTTCTTGAGAGGGTTGGCTGGACCCCATTGGCTCGTAACGTTGTTTCTGCTCGGACATAAAGATAAAGCGCAGTATTGCATGACTATAGACCTTTGCAAAAATCGCCTTCTGGACACTGCCATCTTTGTCTCTACAACTAGAGAGTTCTAGTACTGCGTAAAGAAGCGAACGCAAGGGTTGTGCGTTTGCGTTAGCGTTGTCTGCTCCAGCCTGCGCATGCGTGTCGTCGTCATTCGCCAATCCAAGACGCAGTTTGAAGCTCCGCGCACGCTCAGTGTGGAACACGCAACGCTAACGCAAACGCCCAGTGCTTGCGTTTGCACGTATATGCAATACTAAAACTCACTAATTTTTCGCCCGGGTGATAAGCGATGCAAGGTGCCGTGATTCTCCACGTATTTTGTGCGGGACTGGTTCAGTCGGTGATACTTAACACGCGAAGACGAGGAGCCACTGATCTCTATTGTAGTAGGCTGGATCGCGGATCAGGGAGCTTCTCGGTGTCGCCACCGGCGGACATTGCTTGACACCAGGCAATACACGCGACGCAAGTCTATGGGAGAAACGCACAAAAGTAAGAATATTGAAGCATGTAGTACGCTGTGCTCGGAGGCGAGTATTTTATGGTGTGCTGCGATCCTTATGTTGGGTGTTTGGAGATCGAATCGGTATTTGTCAAACGTTCGAACTCCGATTAAAAAAATCAAACGTACGGGAGAACCTACGGCTGAGCAGGCAAGCATGCTCTCGTAGCGAAGTAAACAAAGGAGCTTGCCGTCAATGAGACCGTGCTCGGAGAAGCATAGAAGTTGATGAATGACAAAGAAGTTCCATCTCGACAGCGACTTTCCGGGAGTGAGCGAATTCCACGTAACAAAGCCTTCGAGCTTGTCGTCTGCTAAACCCAACTCAAGGAAACCGTCACCGACTCCGCGGTAACTCTAAGTAGCTCTCGCCTCATTGAGATGCACCACATCTTTCGCCCAGCGGAGTCACTCTCGACCGCAAAATATTTATTTATAACAGCTGCGAAGGTTGTCAGTTTTAGTGTTTGTACGCAAGCTATTTGACGGGCTTATCGAAAAGCAGCCAAAAGGTTTCAGTGCCAAAGACAGCTTAGAAACGGGGGAAACTGCACTTTTTCTCATTTTTCCCATTGAGTCCCATTCATTTGGTGGTGTCAATCAATTGCCGCCAGAGGCGACACTCGGCCCCAGCTGCCGAGGCCGCGGTCAGCGATCCAGCCTTCTACAATAGAGATCAGTGCGAGGAGCACCTTAAGAACGCACTTCTGTCGCTTCATGATTAGGTACATCAGATTGTGGCGTCGGATCCGGTCAGACAAAGTGAAAGAGTCGTGCCGTTTACCTTTCCTATTTTACCAAGCTTTCTATTTTTGGGGAAGGAAACGACCCAGACATATTGCCATTGACAGAGTAAGAACGCCAGGGCTTTTTTTTCTCTCTTTCGAATGCTTGGCAGTCAGCACCCGTTCGTTGCCTTCTGTTGTACTCCGGATGAGCGTGCACGCTCGAAGCTAACAAGACGCCCAAGTGCCATCGAAGGTAAGACGCCCTAACTGGAAGCTGGACAACTGAAAGACCTGCGTACCGTTCTAGTCCTGTCAGTGACAAGAGTGTACATCCGCAATCCAGGAGGGCTTCACGAAGATACTTCTTGAATCGCTTTGTCAAGTGGTGTGCGGCGAAAATGTTGCCCCAAGGAATTTGCTGTTCCCGTAGCTTCAGTCATTCTTGACGAAACCAACGCAACTTTTTTAATCATTCTGTAGAAAGATTTTCGCTCTTCGTCAAGATCTTTGCACCATCTCGGCTTACCACTAGAGGTTTTCAAAAAACCTGTTTGAAACACGTGCAGCCAAATTTTGCAAAGAAAACCGCCGTTTGCCATTAGAGATGTCATAAAACATGATATCGTATTTAAATAAAAACCGCAGCCCATTTTTACGCACAATTCAGTGTCATTGATGCATATCAGAACAGGAACGGGCTCAGATGCCATCCTGAGCTACACCCGAAGTTGGAAAGCAAACGAGAAGCAAACTATAGCATACGGTTTCGACGCGGAGAGTTCTGCGCTGTTCTGAATTATATCTTGTTTCTTTTTTACATGCTCACACCTCACTTGACCGTCAATTCTTAGACTTAGGACTTGAGCTAGGATCAGTGCGCAATCTAAGGCGGATAAGAATGGCTGACGCCTCACACCGACTCACTCTTCAGGCAAAATACAGTGGTGAATTTTATTTTTAAGAAAATGTTTAACACTTTAATGTCTTTTTGAACGTTACACAAGGTTCAAAACTGTGATAAAAAAATTACGAAATTTGTTAGACTACCTTGCTTGGTTTTTATTAGTAATATTTTTTCTGTTTATTTTTGTGTGGTGCAATAGATTTTTTTCACAAAATAGACTAAATAAGAATACATTCGTCACCTGTTCCCTTAACAGTTTAATTGAAACTTTGTCAACAATCGAACCCCTTGTGTTAACTCTAATATCTGGAGTTTTGTTCCGTAAATTTGTTTCACTTTAGTAAGGAAGTCCCAAACCAACAATTATTGTTTTAAGGGTTTTATTCTTGTACCGGGAGTTGGCTATACAACGCCACCAAACGCCGTTCCCTTCAAAGTTGGACTCTAACAACTACTTCGAAAACCACTGGCCGCCAGGCTGGCATAGTCTTACGAGAACGATAGAAGAATCAGCTAGCTGCGAGTTTTTTCTTTTTACAAGGTGTGGATTGACGTCAATACCACCATTGTATAAAGCCCAAACTTGCGCTAGCTTTTCTTCTATCGTTCTCGTAAGACTTTGCCTGCCTGGCGGCCAGTGGTTTTCGAAGTAGTTGTTAGAGTCCAACTTTGAAGGGAACGGCGTTTGGTGGCGTTGTATAGCCAACTGCCGGTACAAGAATAAAACCCTTAAAACAATAATTGTTGGTTTGGGACTTCCTTACTAAAGTGAAACAAATTTACGGAACAAAACTCCAGATATTAGAGTTAACACAAGGGGTTCGATTGTTGACAAAGTTTCAATTTAACTGTTAAGGGAACAGGTGAGCGAATGTATTCTTATTTTAGTCTATTTTGTGAAAAAAATCTATTGCACCACACAAAAATAAACAGAAAAAATATTACTAATAAAAACCAAGCAAGGTAGTCTAACAAATTTCGCAATTTTTTTATCACAGTTTTGAACCTTGTGTAACGTTCAAAAAGACATTAAAGTGTTAAACATTTTCTTAAAAATAAAATTCACCACTGTATTTTGCCTGAAGAGTGAGTCGGTGTGAGGCGTCAGCCATTCTTATCCGCCTTAGATTGCGCACTGATCCTAGCTCAAGTCCTAAGTCTAAGAATTGACGGTCAAGTGAGGTGTGAGCATGTAAAAAAGAAACAAGATATAATTCAGAACAAGCGCAGAACTCTCCGCGTCGAAACCGTATGCTATAGTTTGCTTCTCGTTTGCTTTCCAACTTCGGGTGTAGCTCAGGATGGCATCTGAGGCCGTTCCTGTTCTGATATGCATCAATGACACTGAATTGTGCGTAAAAACGGGCTGCGGTTCTTTATTTAAATACGATATCATGTTTTATGACATCTCTAATAGCAAACGGCGGTTTTCTTTTGCAAAATTTGGCTACACGTGTTTCAAACAGGTTTTTTGAAAACCTCTAGTGGTAAGCCGAGATGGAGCAAAGATCTTGACGAAGAGCGAAAATCTTTCTACAGAATGATTAAAAAAGTTGCGTTGGTTTCGTCAAGAACGACTGAAGCCACGGGAACAGCAAATTCCCCGGGGCAACATTTTCGCCGCACACCACTTGACAAAGCGATGCAAGAAGTATCTTCGTGAAGCCCTCGTGGATTGCGGATGTACACTCTTGTCACTGACAGGACTAGAACGGTATGCAGGTCTTTCAGTTGTCCAGCTTCCAGTTAGGGCGTCTTACCTTCGATGGCACTTGGGCGTCTTGTTAGCTTCGAGCTGTGCACGCGCGTCCGGAGCACAACAGGCAAAGCAACGAGGTGCTGACTGCCAAGCATTCGAAAGAGAGAAAAAAACGCCCTAGCGTTCTTACTCTGTCAATGGCAATAATGTCTGGGTCGTTTCCTTCCCCAAAAATAGAAAACTTGGCGTATTACTTCTCGCACTCCGAAGGTAAACGGCACGACTCTTTCACTTTGTCTGACCGGATCCGACGCCACAATCTGATGTACCTAATCATGAAGCGACAGAAGTGCGTTCTTAAGGCGCTCCTCGCACTGATCTCTATTGTAGAAGGCTGGATCGCTGACCGCGGCCTCGGCAGCTGGGGCCGAGTGTCGCCTCTGGCGGCAATTGATTGACACCACCAAATGAATGGGACTCAATGGGAAAAATGAGAAAAAGTGCAGTTTCCCCCGTTTCTAAGCTGTTTTTGGCACTGAAACCTTTTGGCTGCTTTTCGATAAGCCCGTCAAATAGCTTGCGTACAAACACTAAAACTGACAACCTTCGCAGCTGTTATAAATAAATATTTTGCGGTCGAGAGTGACTCCGCTGGGCGAAAGATGTGGTGCATCTCAATGAGGCGAGAGCTACTTAGAGTTACCGCGGAGTCGGTGACGGTTTCGTTGAGTTGGGTTTAGCAGCCGACAAGCTCGAAGGCTTTGTTACGCGGAATTCGCTCACTCCCGGAAAGCCGCTGTCGAGATGGAACTTCTTTGTCATTCATCAACTTCTATGCTTCTCCGAGCACGGTCTCATTGACGGCAAGCTCGTTTGTTTACTTCGCTACGAGAGCATGCTTGCCTGCTCAGCCGTAGGTTCTCCGCGTACGTTTGATTTTTTTAATCGGCGTTCGAACGTTTGACAAATACCGATTCGATCTCCAAACACCCAACATAAGGATCGCAGCACACCATAAAATACTCGCCTCCGAGCACAGCGTACTGCATGCTTCAATATTCTTACTTTTGTGCGTTTCTCCCATAGACTTGCGTCGCGTGTATTGCCTGGTGTCAAGCAAATGTCCGCCGGTGGCGACACCGAGAAGCTCCCGATCCGCGATCCAGCCTACTACAATAGAGATCAGTGGCTCCTCGTCTTCGCGTGTTAAGTATCACCGACTGAACCAGTCCCGCACAAAATACGTGGAGAATCACGGCACCTTGCATCGCTTATCACCCGGGCGAAAAATTAGTGAGTTTTAGTATTGCATATACGTGCAAACGCAAGCACTGGGCGTTTGCGTTAGCGTTGCGTGTTCCACACTGAGCGTGCGCGGAGCTTCAAACTGCGTCTTGGATTGGCGAATGACGACGACACGCATGCGCAGGCTGGAGCAGACAACGCTAAAGCAAACGCACAACCCTTGCGTTCGCTTCTTTACGCAATACTAGAACTCTCTAGTTGTAGAGACAAAGATGGCAGTGTCCAGAAGGCGATTTTTGCAAAGGTCTATAGTCATGCAATACTGCGCTTTATCTTTATGTCCGAGCAGAAACAACGTTACGAGCCAATGGGGTCCAGCCAACCCTCTCAAGAAGCGGCACACCACGAGACTCGTGTTTCTACGCGCGTGTTGTTGCCAACTAATTCAATCAAGCGGCTCGAAGAATGCGTCGTGACAATGCGTTTTTAGTCTTTCTGTTTGCGTTTGTGTTGTAAGTAGCTTTTTGTCCTGCTTGGATCGAAGAGGAAACGGAGTATGAACACTTTTTTTACTGCTTCTTATCAAAGCGATAATCTGCACATCGCAATTCTCCGCGCTCGAACCATTTTGAAACACTTAATTTGGTCGTAACCTAGCGCACACATTTAACATTTATTACCGCTTCAGTTATATAATTTCAAGATAAAACGCATTTCCAGAAAATTCTCTCATCGCTGAAAAAATATTTCGGCTTCATTGCTGCACCTGCTACACTTTCTGAATGCCTAGAAACATTGAACCCAATGCCTCTTTCTTCCTCTTTAAAACTTTTGTTCTGAAAACCTAAAAAATTCAGCCCCATGTTTTTTTAAACAAAGTTCTTCGGCTATCTGCGTCATCTACCATGTAAAGTCGTACGTGCATATTTAGGTTTAAATAAATTCATATGACCTGAAAAATAATCAGGAAAGCTGTCTCGCGCAATGTTAACCATGTTTTAAATATGAAAATGGGTTGCGGTTGTGGGAGGGCGGCAAGATAGTAGGTTCTCCAAATCGATTTCTTGTAATTTAGAATGAATTTGGGAATGAAATTGACGTGAATTACGGCGACACTCTCCAAAAATATTCCTGTGTTCAAACAAAAAACTTTCAAAAATTCCTACATCCGACAGTTGTTTGCATCAAACTACGTCGGTTGAGGATATCTTCATCTAAGAACCTCGGTTAACGCAGAACGACTCGCACTAATAAAAATAAACAAGCTCAACGAGCTACGCTCGTCGAGTACAAAGCCATCTTCGTTGTCGTTTGAAGCCGAAGTGGCCAAAGCAGGAATACACTCTCGGGATATTTTTGAAAACAATAATGGATCTATCTAGTTTATTTGTTTCCAAAACATTAAATATATTGTCGATATAAATACTATCACGGCACGGAGAAACAGATTTACAACGAACATTTCATACGTCAATCATCTCTCCATCCAATGAGAGCCGAGAAAGGCAGCTTAGTTTTGAAGCACGGAATGGGGCCAAGAGCAGCGCCACCCCCCAAAATTACGTCTAACCGTGTAAATATTGGAAAAGAAAAATTAGTGGAAGAATTTACAAATAAAAATATTAAGCCCTTAATTTTTTATTTAACTTCAGTGTCTTCTTATGTAACGGCATTGTAATTATTTTTTAGATGTTTTGAATGAAGGAACATAAGGCGGTTAAGGGTCATTTATAGTTGAGTAACTCTCTAGGCTCTGCTTGCGTAGCAAAGTAGAGAAGTATCTTATTTTGACCCTCCAAGTATTGCGGACAACGACCGTCCCTCTAGCAGGAGACGCGGCGGCGTGCTGCGTGCGATCGTTGTTGGCGTGGCGGTGCGCCGGTGGTAACCCTCGCCTCGCCAAGCGCGCGCTCGTGCGCGACGTAGTCTGTCTGTTTATAACAGAATTATACACCATTTAGGTGGCACATACAACGTTCTAAGGTTGGACAAGCTCGTAAGAATTAAATGTAAGGTGTACATATTTTTGAAAAGCAAAGTGAAAACTTTGTCTTGCTCAAAACACGGTGCTTTACCAATTGTTGAATTATTTCAGTGCACGGAGTCACCTACAAATGTAGAATGAAATCAATGCTCTGACTGCCGCCGTTTTGTTGCTCTATTTTTCTATGACACTGAGTATATTGGTGACTGAAATATTACTGTCCCGAAAGGTCTTCATATTAAAGTCTACTGTTATTCAAATTTCTCTTAAGGCCACACAACCAAGACATTTTTTTAAAAAGTGTTTTGTGTTTATCTCTAAGAATGCTATATAACATCCTTTTTTTCAGTCTGGACAAGGAATTTCGTGAAGTGAAAGGATTCTGGTGGCTTGAAGGTTGTTACCTGAGGTCTTCACATGACGTACTACAGAAGGCCGAATGTGATGCTTTGCAAATGTATTCCGAAGGAAATATACTATCTTCGTTGCCTCAAGCATGGACTCTGCCTGGATTGCAAACGTTATTGCAAAGGTTATTACTGCCACAATTGTGGTGTTAACACAAGCCCTGAACAAGTGAGCACTTTTATTTGATATTTAGCGGAAGAAGAGTGTCCAATGCCGATGATAATGTTTTTGTATGCATAATATATCGAGCCATATTGTTCCTAAATGCGTACATATTGAAGATGTGTGTCTCTTGAATGCATTAGCCCCTTTCCACTCTAGCAAAAATAAACAACTACTTTTTTTAAAGAAATGTAACCATAAATATAAACCCAAAGATTCGGTATTTGTTTAAAAAAAATGAAAGACGTTTACAATTCTCTGCAATGCCGAATGAGAGCCCAACTCTTGAGACGGAGGAGGGGAGGTTACGGAGGGGAGGTATGCACTCTCTTCTCTCTTCGTACCCTCCGCTCGTCCTCTCTGCTTTCCTCCCATTTAGCGGAGAATTTTTGCTAAATTTCCCGCTAAATTCAGCGAAAATTTCCTCGCTAAATTTAGCGGGAGTATTACCCCGCTAAGTTTAGCGGGAAAATTTTCGCTAAATGTAGCTGGAAAGTTTAGCGAAAATTTTCCGCTAAATGGGAGGGGAGCAGGAGAGGAGGAGGTGAGGGTACGAAGGAGGAGGGGAAATTTTCCCGCTAAAAATTTACCAACATTTTCCTGCTAAATTTAGCAGGAAATTTAGTAAAAATTTCCCCGCTAAATATAGTCGGGAAACTGAATAGGTGTTGAGGTCACGTAACGTCAATTTCCCCTAAATTTAGCGTTGAAATTTTTCCGCTAAATTTAGCGGAAACGTTTTCCTGCTAAATTTATAGTGGAAAATTTTCCCGCCAAATTTAGCGGGAAAGTTTATTCTCGCGACGTCACACGTATGTCACATGTAACGTCATTATGGGAAACGTCCCATAATGCAACGCGCGGTTAAGGCGACGGCGACGCCGCTCAACCCAGAAACGGGCGCCTAAGAGCTGCGCTCTAAAAGATCTGTCTTGGCTGATGCGGCGTAGCTGAGTGCGCGACCTCTCCTGCGACCACGCACGATGACTCTCTACATTTACCAATATAATGTATTTTAGAGTGTTTGACACGCGTTGTTTTAATAGGAATTGATGAAGGGGGACACCAGACCTCAGGGAGTATAAATAATTATCGCATTTTATATCTTATATCTTAAAGAATAACACTTTCTTAGTAAAAATGCGACTGCATCGTTTTGAAAAACCCAGCTAGTAGAAATAAAGCTCCTACTCTTCTCCTGCGAGCATGTACATTTACCACTCTCCCGCGATAATGTCCTTTTCGAGCAGCAGAATAACCGGAATTAACAAATAGATAAAAGTAATATATTCTGACAAACAAATAAGTTGGTATAAATGTGGGTAGATTTAATCGTATGTTAGAAACTCACATCATGAGTCTGAAATATTGTGTTTTAACTCTGTTCGTTTTAAATTTATCAGCTGTAAAATTTGTTAATTGTGCTTGCTAGGAGCACATTTACTGTTTCATGATTGAGGCGAGCGCCGTCCACTGTAATTAGAGGAAACAACTAAGATGTGAAATTTCCAGCGGCTGCAGGAGTCAATAGTTGTACGCAAAATGATACCTTTATAGAATCATTCTTTAACTACTAAAAGTTATAACGCATGAATATACAACTATGTAAATGCAATAGCTCACAACATAGCATGCATTTCAAATGTATTGCTTCAAATTTTAATTCCTTTCGCAAGATAATAGGGAGTGCACGCTCTATCAAATAAAACGGTCTGACAAACAGGCTTGCATCATGTTTTAAAATATTCAGTGTATCTTGTTATTATTTCCACATTGGGTATTAAGTTGCCAGTTACCTGCTTTGAGCACTCTTCCTTTTTATACACACTTATTTTATACAGGGTGTTTCACGAAAGGTGGGCAAATTCGATATTGCGAAAACTACACATCGCACCCAAAAGTGGCTTGTGTCGTTTTCGTCCTAGGCCAGGGGCCTATTTTGGAAAATTATTAAAGTTCGGGATAATTAGATTGTTAAATATTTTTCGCGTAATTAAGTTTTATTTAAATATTGAACTTAATGCCATTGTTTCAATTAGAATCATGCTGAGCATCATCGAAAAACACTAAATCAACAAATTGCAGAACGATAGAAGGCACGCGCGTTATTTTACGGCTTTCTGAAAACCCTGACTTGGACGTAGTTCAACTACTCTACTCAAACTACTGTAGTTTAACTACTTTTCCAAGTAATTTGGTAACTTTCATTTACAACTCTATTTGGGTAATTAGTAGTTTAATTTAACTACGTTTTTTAGGTAACTTCTATTCAAGTTACTAACTGCTTTCGGAATCTAGTGCTAATTTTTCTCATCACAAAAGTTTGAGCGTAGAAATAAAATGAGACGTCGGCAGATGAAGTGGCATTCCTGAACAAGGGGCCCCTCACATTCTGTTCCCCCGCACTTACACTCGGCATGCCATAGAAACTGCATCACAGGCGTCTTTGGGCCAAGGTGGTGACGAGCGGCAGGAACATAACACCGGCGCGCATGAACGCAGGAAGAGATGCTAACAAGCCTTGATCGGGTATTGACCTAAGTCAATAATGCACACAGGCGCCGTGCCTCCAGCTGCAACTGTGAAAGACGGGGGCACTCCCAGGGCTGTTGTTGTTTTCATGTTGTCTGCCTTTAGTGAGTTCTGCCTCAAGCGGTTGGGGGGTTCCACGAGAGGCGGCACTGGAATGACATTGCAGCTGGGCGCCTGCCCTTTCCCATGGTCACCTCGTCGTCAGCGCATACTCCCTCGCTAAGCCGGACTCCCCCGCGCACAAATGCAGACAGGGATAATTCGTTCATGGGAGCACGTTCCCGCTTCCAGATGCAACTGTACGAGCGACGATGCGTGTTCACGTAATCCCTCGCGTCTTTCCGACCTTCCACGCCAGGAAATCTTCTCTTTGCTGAAAACGATTTACTTGTCAGGCGTGTCAGGCGCGTCAGGATACCATAGTCACCGGCGAGGATTGCGAGTCTCCCTTGGGAGATTCTTTGTTGAACCCAGTGTCAGCGCCGAAGTATACTTCGTTTGATCTTCTGTTAAACCAAAGCAATTTTTTCAGTAACGTAGCACTAGCACTGCAACGAAACGCGCAGTCGTCCGGATGATCTCATCGTCATGGCGCGAGACTTGAACCCTTGATGGTCAGGTGCACTCGCTCAGCGTACTCTCCAAACGTCGGGAGAATAAACAAGGGCCAGTCATAACAATCTAAACTTGCCGAAGAAAAAATAAAAAAAGGAGGAGAGTTTGTTATAAAAAACCTTCTAGCCGAGGCAAATTTCACATGTTTCGTCGTGGACACCAAAGATGCCGACAGTCACTTACCCGACCCTGCACAACCTGTTTCTCAAATTCAACGCTGCCGCTCCATCCAGCGCAACGGTGGAACGTCTTTTTAGCTTGGCTAGGGACGTCTTTAGAGGGAAAGGGGACAACTCTCCAATCAAGAACTTCGAAAGTCAATTGCTTCTGCGAGCGAATAAACTATTCTGATGAAAACGCCAGCCATAAAATGACTGCATTTATTTTAGGCTTGCAGGGTTTTTCACGGATCAAAACTGCTGTTCATTTTGTTACCACAAATATATAAAAGAGTAACTTCGAAAGTAACTTCAAAGTAACTTGCTACTTTTTTACAGTAGTTAGTAGTTTACTCAATTACTATTACTAATGCGTAATTTCTACTCTACTCTAATTAATTTTGGCGTCCATACTCAGTAACTTAACCATCTTTTTTGAGTAATTTGTACATGTCTGGAAAAACCCGTCAATGTTGTGCGGTTTTTCAGAAAGCCGTAAACCACCGCAAGTACCTTCTATCGTTCTGCAATTCGTTGATTTAGTGTTTTTCGATGATGCTCAGCAAGATTCTTTTTTTAGAAAATTAATTACAGCTAAAATAATTTACAAGCTTAATTATCTGGAACATTAATAATTTTCCTAAATAGGCCCCTGGCATAGGACGAAAACGACACAAGCCTTTTTTTGGTGCGATGCGTAGTTTTCGCAACATCGAATTCGTCCACCTTTCGTGAAACACCCTGTATATTGATTGTATTTTCTAAGCGTAATATGCGTTGCATGTAGCTTTTATTGTCTGTGCCATTTTCGCAACACCTTGCACACGTTTTTTTGTTATGGCGATTAAAACATGTATAATTTCTTATTTGTAATTTACCCAACATAAGCAAAACTCCTGGCTGAAACGTAAAAAAATATGTATATATCTTTTCAGCTTGAGGCTGCTCGTCCCTATATCAACTATGTAGGCAATATACCTGCTGGGTACTTTGCCCCTTCTGTGAGGAGGAAATGATGCTGGAATGGATGGAAGGTACGAAACATCCAATACCTACATGTCTTTAATATTTGGCGCAAGAGACTTAGAAACTTCTGCAAAACGACTACACTAAATTATTAAAACAGATAGCACAGAGCCAGTGTTCGGCTGAAGATTTTGTATTTATCATAAGCTGAAATTTTGATATTCACTGATTGTGCCTCAAAATGTTTATTTAACACAATAATACACACGTCTGAACTAGTAACCAAAATTACAAGTCACAATAATGTTTTCTTCCGCAAAGTTATTGAGGTACCAAATTTGTATCTGAGAAGCTTACGACGATTTACTGGCAACACTGAAAACATTATGTATTGTGCGGTGATACGGGGGTGTTACAGCTTGTTCCCGACAAGTTACAACAATTTGATGGTGTGAAATGAATGCTAATTAAAACCGACGCAAGGAATAAAAAATACATGCAGAAATTGCTGTTTTCTTGGTTTGCCTGGCCGACTTGCAAGTTATATAACATGTGACGTCATCCCAATAGAAAGAGCGGGAAAATTTGAATGTTGCTTTTGGCGTTACGTTTATTAGCCGTTTTCACAGCAGCCAATTTAGATTTAGGGATAAATAGCATCCCGGAAAGGTATTCCAAAAATTTGTTAAATTTCAGTATTTATAAAAAGTAAAAATAAAACGTCAAGAACTCTTTTTTAGAAAAGTTTTTTATTTCCTTATTTTTTAGAAAATGAGCATATAGCATATTTCTTTGTGACTCAATTTTTATTATTTTTAAGTCGTCTGCAGATGGGGCCATACGAATAGAAACATATTCGCGGTGTTGACGGGTCGGATAGACATGTAAAACGGAAGGAGTGTTTAGATTAACGCACCCTGCAGGTATACAGGTGTGCTTTTGTTTTATAATGAAAACAATTCATTTTACAAAAAATAGGGGTTACAGGTATGTGGATGCCGCCTTCATTGCGGATATTATGGGCGAAGGAAAGGATCATGATCGGAACGCAAATTAACTAAAATACGTTGATGAACAATTTTGAGTCTTGCTTTTATGGGCCATTTTGCATTTGCAGTCATGATGGCAATTAGTATTAGAGGCCAAACCAAATGAAAGAATTTGTGACACGTTAATTATTTTTGAGATATTATACGATCAGTGTTCGCATTTTTTTCCCGATTTAAAAAGTGCGAGCAAAAAAGAGCGCCTCAAGATTGACCCACAATGAGGCTTAAAAGAGTAGCGGAGTAATTTCTGTCGCATTGTCGACTATCTCGGCCGTGTGCCGTCGACGTATTCACGAAAGACGTGCGCAGGTACCGCCACCTACAACAGGTCACCTAAAAATAAAACGCAAAAATTAAACGACTTCACTGCACGTTGGGAAAGTGTGCTCGAAACTTCACTTCTCTCTGGCGAATTCAACTATTACTGCCCCCTATAATGTTGATATATTTTCAGAATCTAGATGACATAATATGCTCAATATTAATAAGGTAGACAGCGCGACAGCTGCGTCAGTATATCGCGTTATAATTGCAATTTATTATTTTTCAGTACCATATTTGGGCAAGGCACAAACACGACTTAAGTTTTTGTACAACCAAAGATTCAGCGGACTAAGAATGAGGTAAGTGTTTGCTTGTCTCGTGCGCGTATTTGAATTGTAAGTAATATAGTACATACATGGACCAAAAAAAGCTCAAGATGCATTTATACATACTATATAAATATATGTTTTCATCTCAGTTGAAACACAGTTTTTGGAGTACATTTTCTTAAAAGTTTGACTATATATATATATCGATATATATGTTTTGGGAGCGTTCTTGAAATGAAAGACCGCACAAACAGCAAGCTTCGTGAGTATTTGGTTTTCAAGACATTTACCATTGACAGAGGCGGAAACCAGCAAAACGTCAGTTTGCGCCTCGATCATTAAAATATTTTAAAAAGAGTCACATTTAAAAGGTGCCAAACTTCGCTAACAATTATCAAATGGACGCACGATGTTTTCTGCTACCTGTTGGGAATCGACATGTTTGACCACTGGCTATTTTGACGCTTCTCAAAATACTGTACTAAGACTCTTCTGTGACACTCTTAAAATCATATTTATTACGCATAATGAATTGAAAAAGATTGCTATTTTTCAAGTATTAAAAAATGTCACTCTGTTTTTGATGATATTTAGAACAGTTCGGAAAACTTTAAAGTGTGGCCCATTCAGGGTGTGTTAGTGACCTCGACCTCACCGTAAAGCTAGAACTTAGTTCGTTTTATTGAATGCAAATTTAATACATTTTCAAAATAAAATATGTTACCTACATGTGAATGAAAGAATGTTTCGAAAATTCAGCAAAATCGGGACCGATTTCTTTTTGTGAAACAGTTTTTATTGGCTTGGAGTTTTATTGTTGCAATGTATGATTATTTTGCATCAGCAAATATTAACAAACAATATTGCATTTTTTTCGTATGACCACGCACTCTTTTTCTCAAAGGTCCATGAGCAACATTGGTGGTCGTCATTTTTTTGGGCCGGATGCGAGTGGTTCGATCAGACTCGTCGTCGAATGCTGACGCAGTACTCGTTTTCGATACAAGTATGGTGCCTGGAACGCGTCTCCGCCTGGTGTGTTTACAGCGCCCCAAAACACGGGTCTCTCGATTTCCGCCTGATGACGTGATAGAAGTGTCATGCTGTCGCCGGTCGCGATCCTGGCGGTGTCCCAGCAGCGGTGGTGCGTGTACCAGACGCCTGTCCTTCTGTAGGTCACTCTCCAGATTTACAGTCCACGGAAGCTTCAGCAGCCAGAAGTTGGGACGCCGCGACGACAGCGACACTCGCGTTCGCTCGTGATTTTCGCCAACATTTGTACGACCAACCGCCAGGATCGCGACCTCCGACAGCATGACACTCCGGCTTTTGTGACGTCATTTGTTGCCATTTAGGAACCGCTTTGGATGCATGGGCGGCATAGGACGCTAAATACACTAGTCGGAGACGCGCTCCAGGCACTTTAATTACCGGTCACCGTAAGCTAGAGGGATCATGTTGAATCACGGCTATATTTGATGCTTTTGAAGTTCAGACATATGGTTTTACGGGCTTGCGGCGGGTGACAAGGGTGAAGCCGCCGCCATCGACGGTGCTTTCCGGAACGGAGTGTCGTTGCGTTGTAGCGCTGCACGGGGAAGGGACGATGATGGACCGATGATTTTCGTCGAAGAGTCAACTGGCACCGTTTTTCGAGTCCTTGGTAGGCCTGGCTGGTTGGTACACGAGGCGGGAAAATCTGTAGCAGCAGTGGCGTAGGACGACGGATCGAAAACTACCAACTCTGTCGAAAGTTTTCGTGGAGCGTTGGCTCATAAACAAAGAAACGGTATCGTTGATAGGACGAACCTCTTCAGGTGGCGAGATGTTTTCCGCTTTCAGACGTGCGAAGTTGTTGACAAGAGCTTCCAGCACCGTTTCAGTGTCTTTCTTGGATATCGATGAACCTGTAGAACACCGAATGTCGTCGGTGTCCGTTTCCCAACCATTCTAAAATCCACAATTGAAGTTCTAAGCATAGGAACTTCGATGTCGTCATTTCTTCGCTCGATGTATTTCGCGCACTTGTACTGGCTCACCCTATCTTGCATGAGCTGGTCGTAGTCAATATTGAGGATGTTGACACACTTGCAGTGAAAGCGAGTCGAACACACAGCAAACAATCTGTTTCTGTGTGTGGTGAAATCCTGCAGAGCAACTGCTACACAGGTTCTTCACTAGCGCCATTCCTGATAAGAAATGACGCGAATTCATAACCGTAATCCGCTACCTTCGAGGCTCCGAAATCAAATTGTAATCGAGTACATTTTTCAAGTAACCGGCAAAATTAAGTCTGGGAAAATCTAACAAATTCGAAATTGATTATATCAAAAACACGTTTTATATTGGTCTAGTTCTTTTATTAGTGGCAAGGTTTAATAGTGGTTTATAACAAAATATAAATATATTGTATAGTATGTTGATTAAACGAACGCAATTAAAGCTTAAAACTTGTTAGATGTAGGTTATAAAACGGAATCTAATGTTGCGGATTAAAATACTTCATACTCAGCATCACGCTAAATTTCGTTATTTTTAAAGGGGTACGGAAACAAAAATTGAAATATTCAAATTTCGTTCGGAAATGAGTCAAGCATGACGGATAATAACCGTAAATGATAATCGCACGCTTGTATTTTGTACGACTGGCTATATTTTTCGTTCCAAACGGTGCACTCGAGCGAGCGCCCGAAGAGAAGCGAACGGAGAGCGCGATGCGTCCTGGGATATCCGGCGCAATCAAAAACAGAAAGAAAAGATTCCCCGCATTCGTGGCGCAGCAAGGCTGGCGTGGTTATGAGCTTCGCCGTCGGTGGCGTTGTCAGCGTTGTGGTGGTGTCAATAGCGTCAACACGTTACAACCGAGCCGTTCGAAGTAGCCGTGGGGTGACCGTGGCGAGCGTGTGGCTGGCCCAAGGAGCACGTAGCTTCCACAGCACTGTCAGCTTAGGGGTGAACGGGGTGGGAAAAGCAACGTTTGTCCGAGTTTTGAGCGACGGGCTAATCTTCTACGAGGAGGATGGGTGTATCCGGGTGCACAAACGAGGGTCCGAAAAGAGGGGGAGTCCCTCCTTTCCGTCTTCTTGGACTGTTTGGTTCAATTCGCGATTTGTGAGTTGAGGAGGAAAGCTAATGGCGAATTCCACTGGTCGTTTTGGAGCGCGCCGGGATCGACTTTTCTGGAGCGAGCCTATTTCACTGGGCGATCGGGATCGAGACGGACGTGTTCCACTGGTCGTTTTGGATTAGCTCCCGCTCCAGATCTCGATCTGGATCCGAGAAAAGTCGCTCCGACGATTTCGGCGGATTCAACCGGAAGCCAGCCGGGCCAGCCCTCGGCGCACACACGTGACTTCCTTTCTCGCGGGGCATCTCGCCTGATCTCGCCCATCTCGCCTCAGAAGAATTCGTAATGGCCGCTTGCTTACCCCTTGGCTCGACAGCCGGTTCGTTTTCCAGGAAGGAGAAGGTTTTGCCGCGCTACGGGCATTCCGGCAATCTTTGCTAGAAGCTCCTGAGCCATTCCTGCCGCTCGTGCGTCGAACACGTGTTAGCGCCGCGATTGCGAAAACGTCTTCGAAACGACCGCGGTGGCCGCGGAAAGGGATTCCCGGCAGGTGAATGACGGAAGGCATCCGCCGATCCCGGAGCAGTGGTCATGTTCCACTGGGGATCCGTAGGCGGCGCGACCCCGTTCGGATCGTGTGCTCCATTCCGGATCTGGTCAACTGATCCCGGCGCGCTCCAAAACACCCAGTGAAATTCGCCATAAGAAGGAAAATGTTGAAATTCCAAAGAGCGCCGCTGCTCCGAAGGTATCTGCTACATCACGACTACGTAGCAAGTTCCCCAAGGTTGCTAGATCACCTCCGAAATAGGCTCCGCATGCATCCACCAGGTGCACATTGAAAGATCGTTTATTTAGCTTTAAAATTAGTTTTCTTGTGCCTTTCAACGGAAGACTGGTGTTTTTGAGGTTGGGGTGCAACATGCAACATATTCAGGCTAGAAAATGAGCGCTGGAATTTCGTTTCCCTACCCCTTTAAGGTTACATTGCAATTTAAGTATTTATACTAGGCAATTTTGTATAGCACGCCACAATGCTGGCCATAGGAGCCCCTATGCCAGGACGTTGTCAAAACGAACAACTGACAATACTCGAACTTTAATGGACAGTTTTCAATTGTGTGTGCCATCTAGTAGCCCGTACGGCAATAGGCAATATGAGAAATTGTTCGAACGTCTGGCAACAGTCTGTGCGTTACCATTTTTGTGAAAGCTTAGGAAGTGATCATAAGCGATTTAAAATAAAGTTTGAAACTGCACAACCAGAGAAACAAATTCTTGAACGAGAAAGTATATACTGACCCTAAACGATTCACAAATACAAGAAGTATCAGAACGAATTAAGGCTATAGTATCCAGACAACTGGAGAGAGAAAGGACACATGACCGTTTAGTAAACACTTTTAAAGGAGAATTAGATAGGTTTAAAATCAAACAAAATGGAAGAAGGAAACGCACACAAAAAGCTGGTGGGGCAATGAAGCTAAGGCGGTCATAGCAGGGCGACAAGAGACCTCAGGTAAACACAGATGGGCGAAGAAAAGGGGGATTCACCCGCTGAGGTAGCATGGAAGTGGAATACGTTTCAGGAAAGAGAAGGAGAGGCATGCACTCTAATTCCCGGCCAAAATTGGTAGAGGTGGAGTGCAGTGTATGATGGAAGTATATCAAAATGATAGGAATGCAATATAAAGGTTCTGAGAGCACATTAATGCACCGGTTTGAAAAACAGAAGGGTTTTTCACACAAGAGGGGAAAAATGTAGAGGGCGAGGAGTCAAGGGAATTTATTAGACGAACAACTATGGCAACGTTCGCAGAAAGCCGCCTCAGTGGCTCCGAGGCGGAGCGCTGGCCTACGGATCCCCATGTGGCGGGTTCGAATCCCGGCCGAGGTGCCCGCAATCTGACGGAGGCTGATTGCGGAGAAGGCGCCGTGTAACCGAGCTTTCGGTTGCACGTCAAAAGATCCCCAGGTGGTCCAAATTAATCCTCAGTCCTCCGCTGGGCGTGCCAGATGCCGTCGTAGGTTTGGCACGTAAAACCCCCAAATTTTTTTTAACGTTCGCAGAACTTAAACCGAACGAAATTGGACAGAGCACAAACAGCAACACGGCACAAGACGAGAATGCTAGGGAGGCAACTGAGACGACCACGAGAGAATGGGACAGAGCAGAAAGTAAAGTACCTGCTGTAACGGCAACAGCCCGAGATGACATAGGAATGAGACTAGTATAGGACACTAGGAACAAAAAGCTAACTAAAGTTAAGACAAGGAACTGATCAAACAATAAGGGGGAAGAGGTATTCAATGAGAGGTGACTAAGCAGAATGAGATTGCTTTATAAATGCAAGAGAAATAAGGATGGCATAACATCATACCGCCCAATAACAGCAACTTCGATCCTGTGCATAGTAGCGATGCAGGTAATAAAAAATATAATGGGCCGAAAACATTTTAGGTAAGCTGCAGAATGGGTTGGGAAGAGATAGAAAAGTAGATGATAACTTATTCATCATTACTAAATGTAGTGGCACGGATGAGAAAGAAACTGTTATTGATGGTACTTCTAGACATTAAGGGGGCGTACGACAATGTGAGTCGGGAAAAGCTCTGGGTACAGCTGAGAGAGTATAATTTAGATGCACACTTGATTAGGCTTTTACAACAGGTATACGCAAATAATGAGATTGTTATAACATGGGAACCGGAAATAACAGAACCGGCAGAAATCAAAAAGAGGTCTTAGGCAGGGTTGTCTTCTATCACCTCTACTTTTATATTATACCTGACTCCGTAAAAGTCCTGATCACCCTCTAAAATAAAGCCCATCCACTGGGATTGTTCGGTGTTAAATTTAAAGTTGTCCCTCGATGCCTCTTCCGTACAGATGTTCATCAGGTATTGCATATCTGCTGCTGTTCCTGCTATGAGTACTATCGTCCGCAAAGGCCAGGCATGGGATGCGTGTGTACTCCTCTTCTCCATCCTTGGTGATCGTGCTGAGAGCGCAGTCCGGCTCCCTCCTCTTCCAGTCTCCTGAGGAGGTCGTTGATATACACATTGAACAGAGTTGGTGACAAGGGGCATCCCTGTCTCAGTCCAATAGTGATTGGCACTGGTTTTGATTGGTTTTCTCCTATTGTATAGCAGGTCTCGCATTCCCTGTATAGGCTCTTCAGGAGTTGTATGCTGTTATCCTCGAACCGATTTTTCCTCAGTTTTGACCACACTGTTTGATGAGGTACTGCATCATACGCTTTTTCCATATCTAAAAATGCCAGGTATAGCTTGGAGTTCTCTTTGTTCTTCAGTTCTATAGCCTGGGTTTAAGTGAATAGGTTGTCACTTGTCCTTCTGTTTGGCCGGAATCCATTCTGAGCCTGTACAATCATGTTTTTTTTTCACAGATGTTCTGCAGCCTACGGTTAATTATGCCGGTGAACAACTTGCAGACATTACTTATTATAGATATTGGTCTGTAGGCACTTAGGTTTTTCGGATCTGCTTGTTTGCCTTTATACAGTAGCTTCATTTTTGCTTGTTCCAGGATTTTGGTATGTCTTTTGATTTAAGGATATTATTTAAACATAATCTAAGGTTTTCTAGTGCCTCTCTTTTTAGTGCCTTGAGGAACTCGTTGGGTATGTCATCTGCACCTGTTGCCTTCCGGTTCTTTAGTCTTTGAATCTGTTTTTTCAATTCCAGTGTGGTTATAGGATCTAATATAGAGTGCTTTTGTATTTTTTCATTTTCTGTGGTTTCCAGTTGGCTCTTCGTCTCTCCAGGGGTTCGTTTCAGGCTTTGTTGTTGCTGCGAGAAATACTCGGTCATCCATTTTTCTATTTCGTTTTTGTCTTTCAGGTCACTGCCATTCTTTTGTATGCTAATTGTATGTTCTTGTTTTCCTTTGGTTTGGCTCTGCATTGAAGTAATTTGCCTCCAGAATTTCTCGCTTGATTTTTTCCTTCTTTTAATATTTCTTCTTCCGTCTTTCTGCAGAAGTGTTCAATTTTTGCGGCTACTAGTGCCTTCACTCTTGTCTTTTGTTCTTCTACGCATTCCCACATATAGTCTATGTGTGCTTGTGAGGTCTCCCTTTCGTTTTGCCCACCTGTGCTGCCTGTTGATTTCTCTTCTTTGCTAATTGCATCCTTTACCTCCTTGTCAAACCATGGTCTTCGGTTTTGATGATTTCCTTTTTGGGTCTTTCCTATTCGTTTAGTTGCAGTTTGGGTGATTAGGGTTATTAGTTATTCATATGTGTTTTCCTTCTGTATTTCCTTCTCTAGCTCTGATGCAAATTCTTCTATTTTTTCTTCTGCTCTTAGTTTCCATCGGTTTTCTCGGATGGGTGTCCTGACTTTCTTTTTCTGTCTCTGGTTTTGGACGTTCAGTTTTATTAGTATCCTGTTGTGATCGCTTGCATAGCTGTATGTTTTGTCCTCGTCAATGTGCATAGAGTCTATATTTATGTTCTCTGTTTGCCAGCTTCATTGTTTATGAGGACATAATCGATCGCAGACTGTTGGTCATTGCGGCTCCATGTGACTTTTCCGTCGCATTGTGGTTCCAGGTTCGCTATAGTTAGGTTGTGCTTCTTGACTAATTTTCTAAGCTCCACAGCTTTGTTTTCTTTGCCATCCAGCTCCAGTATGTGACAGTTAAAGTCGCCTACAATCATTACCGGTTCATTTTGGAAGGTTGAGCTAATATCTTTCGAGAATACAGTCATAAATGGCTTTGTTCCATGTTGGCTCTTCGTTTGTCGTTGCCATGTATGTTGTGCAGATGTTTAGTTTCCTATTTCCCTTTAGTTTTACTGTTACCCAGGCATGCTCTCTGCATTCCCTTTCCTGGTTTGTTGTATTGCTTTCAATTTTTTCTTCTTGAATCATGAAGCCTACTCCTCCTCCTCTTTTTTCCCCACGTGACCTGTTGCTGCCTAGCCATTTCCATTCGTTGGTTGTTCAGGTAAGGCGTCTCCTGATCCCGCAGATGGGTTTCGGTTAGTGCATAAATCTCCACATCTTTTTTTGCATTATCTTGAATTTCTGCCCATTTTAGCTGACTTCCCCCTGTAAGTTAAGGACTCCAATGTTGATTGTCTGTAATTTTTTCCCCTCCTGCGTCGTCGTCTTTTGGCTAATCCTTGGCGTTGTGGTCTGCCTCCCTTCACTGTCTGGCCCTTTCGTGGGCTATCCTCCTGTGTTGTGGTCCCTCCCATTGGTTCCACCTGGGGATCCCGTGCGGACCCAGCTGCCTTCTCTGGGCTCCGAGGCATGGGCACTGCCAGCATTGTACGTCTCTTCGGGCCTCTTAGCTTTGTCTTTGTGCCATTCCCTGTTGTTGCCTTCCGGGCCTCCCGTGTTGTGTTTTCGGAAACCCCCTCGTTCCCTGTTGGGTCATCGGCTTCCTTCTCTTGATGGATGTATTTCTGTACCTCTCCCCCTGGGTTAGGCTGGTCGCCCTCTGTGTTCCCTGTCTCTTTCCTTTGGCTAAAAAAGCCCTTGTCCGCCTTGCGAGCTGTTCAGCAACTGCCTCACCAGCCACCACTGTATAGTGTTCGTTGTTGAATGGGTGCTGGATCTTCTCCTTAGTCCAGCGGAGGTCCACCAACTCCATGTTTTCTGGGTGCCTGGAGCATAGCATGTCTATTTGCTCGTTCAACTCTGCAAGATTTTCGAGCACCACCATTCCCATGGCAGGGGTTTCCGGTTGGGTGCAGACCTGGATGGCCACGTCCGGGAATTTGGCTGCCATTTCCTCCAGCGTCTTCGTGATTTCTTGGTGGGGCTTCAAGTTTAGGCTGTCATTTAGGCCGGCGTGGATGATGACCATGGTGTTCTGGTCAGGCTTTGCTGCTACGACTGCTGCACTTACTTCGTCTGCACCCTTCCCCGGAAGTGGAACAACTTTCACCCTCTCATCCATAGACACTTTCTGGAGGTATGCCCTTTTAAGTCGGTTGACATTAGAATCTCCCACCAACAGCACCCGTCTCTGGTGTTCCGGGCTCTGATGCCCTGCGCCTTCGATTCCCCCTGTTGGGCTGTGTCCAGTGGCTCCAGTCCTCATATGCCCTTCGGTATGTCAGTTCTGTTCTCTCCTGGCTTTGCTTAAGGTCCTCCAGGAGCTTTGTTGTGTGAGCAAATTTTTTCTCTAGGTCCTGGATTGCTGCCTGGGCTGCCTGTTCCCTGTTTACCATGGTTCTCATTAGCTCCTGGTGCAGGGCTCCCAGCGCGTTTCCGAATCTTGTATTCTGCTCCCGTCTGTGTTTCTCCATTGCCTCTTCCATTTTTTGCTCAAGCTTCCTCTCCAGCTCTGCCAACTTCGTGCAAGGCCTGCAGGGATTATTCTCTGCTTCCAACACATGCTCACCTGATCCTGCCTGATCTGAGAGAGTGCATCCACCACAGTCGTTACATACCGTGACAAACACCGACCACGGCTGTTCCGCGGTCGTCATTCTTTTTTCTATGTTCCCCACCTCCTATTCTAAACTTTCTCCCAGCCGTTGAGCATTTATATGCCAAGTCAGACTTTTCTTAATTTTATGTCGGTTTCAGTAATCTCTGGGTACAAGTTTCCTGGCTTTTCAGGTTTGAGAGGTCGAGTCTTTTAGGCCTAGCAGTTTGCTCTTTCCGTCCCTCCGCACAGTTTTCCGAAACTTGCTGCAATTCAAGGCACACTCCACACGCTCGAGCGGGTGTACAGGTACTCACCACACGCACACACACATGCGATCACAAACACGTACGCAATCATAAGAAAACAACACACACAACAACAATTTGAACACCGCGGGCAGCCCCCGCGGGCGGAACCTTCGGCGCCCCACTAGATTTCGCTGTGCATTTCGCATATCGTCTATTATGCGAGCTCGCCATTGTTTTAGCGCATACCCTGAGCTTGTATTGAACACGACGGTTGTGTCAGCGTTCGACGTTAACTCGGCTAAGCTTGTATCTATGGTGCCTGGAGCGCGTCTCCGACTTGCGTATTTAGCGTCCTATGCCGCCCATACATCCAAAGTGGCCCTCTACATGGCAACAAAAGACGTCACAAAAGCTGGAGTGTCATGCTGTTGGAGGTCGCGATCCTGGCGGTTGGTCGTACAGATGTTGGCGGAAAGCACGAGCGAATGCGATTGTCGCTGTCGTCGCTGCGTTCCAACTCCCGATTGCCGAAGCTTCCGTGGTTCGTGGTCTGTCAACAGAACAGGCGTCTGCCGCATCCACCACCGCTGTTGGGACATCGCCAGGATCGCGACCGGCGACAGCATGACACTCCTATGAAGCCATCAGGCGGGAATCGAGGGGCCACTTTTTTTGACGCGGTAAACATACCAGTCGCAGACGCGTTCCAGGCACCATACGGTAATGATCACTGGAACTCTGCAGACAAAGCTAGCGACGCGCATGCTCAGTAGCAGCGTGTGCCTTCGCTCGTGCTTTCCTTGTAGTTCTAGTGACCGGTCATACAAACAAAGTAGTGTTTCCTTTTGGGTTATTTTCCTCGTCAGTATGTTTTCTCTTTGTGGAACTTGCTATCTTTGTGCTGCTGAATTGCCTTCTCATGTTACTCCAGTGTCTGTATTATGTTCATATTCAAGAAAAAAAAGTAGCGAGTAATTAAAGTAATTCATTACCGATATTTCGTTACAAATTACATTACAAATTACTGCCGTAAAAAGTAACGTGGCAATTAGAACATTACTTGAAAATGTAACGAATAGTATCTTATTAATTGAATATGTTACGTGCAATAGATTCTCTCAATGTTCGTTCATTTGAATGTATTTAACAAACGCCTGATATGTGCCATGTTGAATTTGTATTATGGGCAGCCAGGTTTTAGCCTTCCGGTGATGTCAACATCATGAAAATATGAAATAGGTCACACTTAAACCTGCCAAACCTTCCTGAATATCATAAAAAAATCGACTTTTAAAGAAAAATATTGATTCAGAAATATAATAATTTTTCTATGTCCTTTAGCCGAATGAGATATACTTCGAGAGTGTTACAGAGGAGTCTTAGTGCTTTATTTAAAGAATTGAAAACATTTCGAGCTGTCAAACCTGCAGTTCCCGGCCGGTGGAAGAAACTTCCGTTTTCTCCTCGACCACTTCAATAGTCGAACACTAGAATACAAAAGACCCGCCAAACATTCCGTTTGCGCTGTCTTTCATTTCAAGAATGCTCCAAGAGCCCAAATTGTTTTCGTCAAAATTGAAAATTTGACACCAAAGCCGTGCCTGAATTTAGATGAAATATAAAAAAAATATTAAAGTGGCCCGCGTTTAAATTCGAAATATTTGCTCAAGAAGGGTTTCTTAATGCACCATTTCTTTCAAGCTTTGAGTATTCAGCCTCTGGTATTAGCGTTTTTATACCATCCTTGGACTCAAGTGAAATTTTAGAAGTATAAGGAAGTGTTTAAGATTGGGTCGCGAAATGAGATATCATAAGAAAGATATCTAGTTCAAAGTGGATTGTAAACCTTTCTGTATAATCAAGAAAATGGCTACAAAACAAGGACCTACAGACTGAGGGTGTGATTTGTTCTAGATATACCCGGTGTTTCAACTAAAAACCTCCAATATTCATAAAAATAGGGTGGTTCAAGAAAAAGCTCTTTTCGGGTACAAACTGCCAGCTACGACAGACCGTCAGTAATTGCAGAGAAAATACAAATTATCCAGCCAATTACCTAAAACTTACTCATTTACTTTTTATTTAGTAAAGATAAACACATGGTTCCAATTACAAACTTGATAAGTGTCACAGAAAACCCTAAATTAGTTGGTTTTAGTACGACTTGATGCACGTGTGAGAGCGTGGGGTGCTTTAAAGTTACCACTCGGTAAAGCAGGCGCAAAACCGGCCATAAGAAAACGCGGATGATATTCTTATCTGCGCTTTTAGATCGCTTCGGTCTTGCGTCTGCCGCACAATGATAACTTTCGCGCACCCCCGTGCTTTGCGCGTGATGCACGTCGTGCAATAGTTGACTGATTTAGAGTTTTCGGTAACGCTTAACTTGATTTTCTAATTGGAATCAAAGATTTATTTTCACTATTTAAAAGTCAATTAGTAAATGTAATATATTTAGTTAACTAATTAGCATGTTTTTTTTAGATTTCTGACGTCGGCCGTGGCCTAACGTTTCGTTTCCGCAGTTTATTTTTTTCCACCCTATAGTTGGGAAGTTTTGAAAGTATTCGTAGATCCACCGGATGTATATTTACACATTCAGTATAATACATATGCCAATGCTTGTGGAAATGAAAAAAAACGGATTAGTTTATCGCACCCTAATAAAAAAAAATTAAACTACCATATTTAAAATGGTACAAATTTCGCTTTACATTCTTACCGAATATTGTAAAAAGTGTTTATTTATCATCAAGTAGATGATAGGATACCATAAAAAGCAGCACAAATATGGCTTGACAAGTATTCGACCACATTTTTTTTAGAAATCACAATAGTAGCAATTGCATGACAAACCCAACAAGCAGGCTCATTCTCATAGTAGCCAAAGCATGCGTGTGGAAACAGACCTCTTGTATCAAGGCGAAGTTTGTTTACTGATTCAACGTAGTGCTTGAATTATGACGGCTGGAATACTGGCAATTTCTAGGACACGACCATGGATGTTGATGAAACTGGCGACGGCAAGACCTGTGACTATGATTTAGGCCAGTTTTCTGAGGAGGTAAGTAATGTGTTTTTGAAAGTGTAATTTTTGAAACCAGTCGACTGGTAAAATGCTTTAAAAGTTGGGTTTGAAGCTTTAAAGGATATTTCGCAATATTTCATAATCACTCGGGAGAAAGAAAACAGCACTGCTATATGCTTCATCAGCAAGCTGTTTGTTCATACATGATCCTTTTAGAAAGCACAGTACTCGATATTATAATACGAAGGGATGTAAAAATTATCCGCACATTTACCATCAAAAAGTTACGATAATTTACGCTTTAGAGGTTACACTAGCGCTGGTGTCTATGGGACTTCCGGGATGCATATTGAACCGGACAACAACCAGTCTACTTTTGCGGTGCTCCTGTGCGTTCCTATGGGAAAACGCGTGTTCGTTTTGTTTCTTCGCCGGGAAATAACATAGATCACTTCTGTTTCTTCGGTCGTACCGTATTACATGCACATTTTTTTATCATTGTAAAGGTGTAACTGCTTTAGTTGCAGTATTTTTCGTCATCAGTAAACGATGTTAAATTTCGCTATTATTAAGGCACATACCTCTGTTCCATAGCAGGTGTGTAAATACGGGCGACGATTCCAAGCAAAATAACAATCGAAAGGAATGTAAAATGTTCAAGGTTCGCCAGCCGTCCGGTCACTGTAGGAAAATGACCCCATCGTGCAACGTTATTAGCGGTTAAAATATTTAAACGTAAGATATAAATTACTTGGGCTATGAAATTTTTATTTGTATGTTATTTTCTATGCCAGACAGCCTTTATCATGCTGGCGTTTTCTGGTTCCTCCTATTTTTAAAGACTTCGAGCGCACGGTGTTGGTTTGAAAACAGAAGGGATCCTTTCTGGACGAGCAGGGATACTAACGCCATACTTATTTATTGCAAAGCGAACTATATTGAATTGGCCTTCACTTTATTTTTATCGTCTTAATGCACAGGGAGGTACTGCTCCAATTTTACTGCGTAGTTTTTGCCTTCTCGCTAGGTTTTTCAGATGTCCTTTGTTTGTTTGGCACGTAAATCTTTCATGCTGAAACGCGCCAACGCCGTGTTCGCACAACAATGTCCGATAGTGAACATAAATGCATGAATGAAGCTGTTTTAGCGCTGTATTTTACGCCATGAATTTGAAAGAAAAACACTAACTGACCAATACTTTTATTTACGCGGTTTAGAGATGTTCATAACTATTTGCTACGTTACAAATACACGTAATACTGCTCTTAAAATAAAGCGCAGAAGAAAAAAAAAACGCTCCCGCTTTCCTCCGCAGAAATGCATTACCGGTAGCCAATTGCCGGAAGTCAATTTTTGACTGGTTGCTGCCTGCTTCGATTTGCAACAGCATACACGCGTCAGCTGAACTCTAGTGTACAATATAGTAACTCTATGCTTACCATAGCACATCTTTAGGCTTTCCACTCTGCGTTCTGTGCATGAGTTGGTACCACTGTGGTCACGCTATTGTAGTTTAACCTTGACAGCGTAATTTGTTTTGCTTCTGTTTCACTGTAAACATGGCCGCTCTGCTAGCAGCATGCGCTAAAGAAAAACAAAGAGCAATGATTCGATTTTTTTTTTGGTTGGAAGGTGTGTCAGGGGTGGTAATTTATCGGAGGCTTATCACACAATACGGGGACAGTGCTCTGCTATATAAAAATGTGTGTGAGTGTATCTAGATCTTTAGAAGTGGCCGGACAACCTGGACGTACGACGGGGGAGCCGGACGTCCATCGGGACAGGAAGCGCGTAAAGGGTTGGGCGACCAACCGACACATTTGTCTTCAAGGGAGTACGCAAGCAAGCTAGTGGCGCTAGACAAAGTGCATCGAAAAGGAAGGAGACAATGTGGAAAAATTGTGTCCATGTTCAACCCTAAATTTTATAATTAAGTATAAAATGCAAAGTGCAGATAATTGTTTACTTGCTTTCACATATGCCATTCACCGCAAGGTTTTCTGGAAGGTTTAGTCTGAGAAAATCTAAATTAATTATTGAATTCCACTTAACATTTTTGAGCTAACTCTGATTAAAAATAAGACATGCATATAAAATAAAATAAACTAGTACTTGGGTGAAAACATTACTATGCCATTTTACCTGAAGAAGTCACGCGCACAATCAAACTAGCGATCACTGCTGTTGCGCATTTTATCACAAAACGAATAAAATATTTTTATAAACCGTAAGTGCAGTGGTGTGCGCATATAGTATAATCTTAGGTTTAGAATTGAAAGACCGACTTTAATTTGTGCAATCTTCTATACTCGCTCGTTGCTGTTCGTAATGTATAGAAGTTCGCCTACGCAAACTTGCGACGGAACGGCGCAAGATTGCGGTAAGTCAGGAAAATAATTGATGAAAAGGGATGCGTCGCTGATACGTGTATGCATCAATGTTGTAATGTAAACTTTGTATGCGCAACATAAACTTTGAACAAATTATAATAACTCAGTTAGTGTCAGCGAAAATGTTTATTTTATATGATTTTCAAAAATACGTTTAGTTATTGGTATTCCAAAGCCAAAGGATACTTTTAAAATATTTTTCTTTTGTACTTTTGCCGTTTGTTACAGCAGTCTAGATTGTCGTGGAAGCACTCACCAGTTTCTGAGGCCGCTGCTGAAAGCAATTCAACCAGTCGATTCAGTCAACCTATTGCGGAAGTGTCCAAATGCCCCCTGTGTGAAAACAACGTCCTGGAAAGCAAGCTAAAGGTAGGTAGTACCACCAAAACCGGCTGCCAAAAGTTTCATTTGTTAAAATAACATATAAACCGCTCCGTTACCCGCACTGGAAATGTATAGCTATAAAATAAATAATGCAAAGTTTAAGAAGTTTAAATTATGTGGTAGGAGTGAATTTAGAAACGCATTTTAAATAAAGATTTAGGTATTTTTAATTAAGGTCACAAAAATTGATATTTCGTCGGTTCTTAAACGGTGGTAAAACGTCAACTGTCATTTCCGCGAACCTGATCATATGCTTCTTTCTATGTAATTTCAAAATTTATTATATAACTTTCAGCCGTCGTTGGAGAAATAAAATATTATGACAAGACATGTTAGGACAATAGAAAGGATAAACCCTTGTAACTTGTGTTATTGTGGTCCGCTACGAATACAAAGTAAAACTCGTATTTGGCATTAGATTTAGTGTTCGTATCTTATGCGCAAATACTGAAATCAATTTGTAACTTCTGACAATAAAAAAAAGATATTAACTCTGGGCATTGCAAAATATTCACCGTTCTTAATAACGGCAGTTCTCTACATGATAAGAAATGTAGCGTCTTACATACCGAACCAGTCATACGAAGTCACGCTGACTCTTCCGATGGCAAATTAACCTGTAGTCCTGGTAGTGGTATGCACTCACCGAAGTGTTGCCATCCTAGCATGTCTTAAAATTTGGCACTGGAAATGTACCACAATGATGTACTCCATAAAAAATGCGGATCAATCTTATTATGATATGCTAATAAAAGGTTTTGTCATCCACGCATACAATATACAGAATATCCAAAGTATTAGAACAAAAAGTTGCGAACACCATAATTGGCTCTTTGAGAAATGGCAAGTAACCATGTAAATGCCTTTATAGACGGCACCTCACCTAACCTTAGGACTCGTATGGGTCAATTTTTAGATACTTTCCTTCTGACCTATGACTATGACGCGAAAGTGTAAGATAATTGAAACCTTTTGGGAGATTAACGACATGTTTGTGAATATGTTGATTTTCTTGAGGGTTCATCATACTTTTATACATTTCTTTCTGTCGGTAAGGTAAACAAAAGTGCTGCAATTTTGTTTGTATGCAACCTAAGCTTGTTTTTACTTTTGGCTAATAATCATCACCATTTTATGCATAAGTGTATGTTTTGTCCCAGGAACACAAGTATGTGTGTCCGAAGATCGAAGGGAGTGTTTCGACTGTGGTGTCAACGTTCGCAACGAAAACCTACAAGATCACCTGGACAAGGAGTGCGAGAAGCGAGTAGTTATTTGTGACGCGTGCAAGAGTCATATGACCTACGTTCAATTGTGTGTAAGTGCTTGCTGCCTGTCTTGCGCTTTGTTTCTTAAAGTATTGCCCAAAATTTGTTTTAAGCCACAAGTTTTTAGAATTTTAGTTCTCTCTTATTCCTTTGTTATGATGTACACAGGATAGCCAATAATATCAAGAAAAAAGGAGAAAAACAAGTACTGGTTCAGAAGTGCGCGCGAAAAGAATGTCCGAAGCCCGCCCACAATGACGCTTAGAAGAGTAACGTACGTTTTATTCACATCGTCACTATATCCATACTGTGCTGTCGGCGTTTCCTCCAAGTACGCGCCGCCGAGATAGTGACAACCTGATTGAGACGACTACGTTACTCCCCTTAGCTTCACTATGGAAACAGCTTCAGGCGCTCTTTACGAGGGCAATTTTTAAATCGGACGAGGAGTCGGGACAACTAATCTATAAATATCTAAAAAAAGACTTACCTATCCTCCAATTCTTCTAATGTGTCTAACATCTTAATGTAATATCCGTGAATACTGCAATTGCAACGTGACCTATAAAACCAATTCAAAGTTAATCAAAGTTAATCAAAGTTTAGTTAATTAACCAACTTACGGTGACGGTTACTTCATAGCTTAATGTCCACCGAGTCTGGTAAATATTTTGTTTAAGACGACCCCCCGGTAACACATCGTTTTTAAGTGCGTTCCAAATCAAATGACACACTCAGTACTCTCTCATGGTTTGGTACCCATATTTTATTTGGAGATTACCAACAACTTATTGAAGACACTATTTTAGCATGCCGAGCGGTATTTCTAAACAACAACGAAACGAACATTTATGTCGTTTATTCTTAATGCTGACTTGATCACCACTGAAAACCTGGTCCAGTCAACCTCTGCGCTCAGGGTAAGTTGTCGGCGACATCGTTAATGAAAAACGCTGTACAATATTTCTAGATACTGCAGAGTTTTAAAGTAATTTACATTTCGAAGAGTAGTGCTGATGGGTACAATGATACCTTTTCTTTGATTACTGAAAGAATCAAGAAAAACTGCTCAATAATATTTCCTAATC